>APFE030926673.1:237521-312194 GCA_000404065.3 Pinus taeda | reverse complement strand
TTCAGGTATTTGCGTGGCACTAGTGATTATGGTTTGTGCTACCAAAGGAGACCAGGATTGGACAGAGTGTTGGATATCCCGTGGCTTTGTTTGATGCAGACTAAGGCTGAGATCTGGATCAGAGAAGATCTACAAGTGGGTATGTGTTTTTTAACCTAATTTTGGAGGTGCATCATTGGTATTTGAGTAAAAGAAAACATCTGTAGTGGCACTATCACTACAAAGGGCAGAATACATGGCAGCCACTCATGCAAGCAAGGAAGCAGTTTGGTTGCAGAGATTATGTTCAAGTATGGGGTTAGTACAGGGAGCTATAAGGATAGACTGTGACAGCCAAAGTGCAATTTTCTTAGCAAAGAACCCTACTTATCATTCAAAGACAAAGCACATTGATGTTCCATATCACTTTGTGAGGGATATGATAGAAGACAAAAAGGTGTTGCTAGTAAAGGTGGACACTTTGAAGAATACTGCAGATGCATTAACAAAATCTGTGAGCTCTGAGAATTTCACTTGGTGTAGAGAAACAATGGGCATTTCAGGGTTGGAAAAATGACTAAGCTCTTCTGTGGCCCCCTGTGGAAAGAAAACAACAAGTGGGAGATTGTTGGGTTGTGTTATATTCTTTCCACGACTAACCTACGTAGTGAACTGGGGGGTTAGAGGGGGGCGGAGCCTCCCCTTTGTTTTTCCGATTGCGCAGCGGGGGGGCGGCAGCCCCCCCTGTCCGGGGGGTTTGAGGGGGGCGCGTAGCCCCCCTTATATGGGGTTCGGGGGCAACGCCCCGAGAAATTTTTCTTTTTGGACCCTATATTAGTGGGCGAAACCTACTATGGTTTTCGGTCCATGGTTTTGGACGCGATGGTTTTCGGTCCATGGTATTGGATGCTTCGGCATGTATAAATATGTATTGTAACATTGAAAGGAATATAATGAAAAATCAAGCTGGTAGACTCAGTTTTGAGATCCATTGGGAAATCTCTGTATATGTGTTTTATGTGTTACGCTCTCGCATTTTTATTTTTCTTGTGATTTAGAATTCGTATGCAAGTAATTTCTGTATGGGGTTAAAACCTACAATTATTGTGAAATATGAAATCAAAATTGGTTTGAAAAGGTTATCATAGAAAAAAATCCAACAATGTGTCCATAGTTTAGTGTATATGCAAAAAATGGTAAAAATAATTAGACAATGACAAAATTATCAAATTTACAGTTCTGGACTAAATTGGGCATAATAGACAAATTTCCAAAGTGAAAAAACTTTATGAATTAGAGGAAAGAAAAATATCATTAAGATGAATCTAAAGTAGTGTTTGTGGAAATTAAAAGACATTTAGTATTTAAAATCATGTAATAACCTTGGTTTAATTTCCATGTAAAAAAAATATAAGACAAAGGTCATGGGACACGTATTCCAAGCTGAATTGTGGGAAAAACATCCTAGTGGGTGTCACTTTTAGTTTATTAATGGCCATTGGAAAATGCATTGGAAAATGAAAGAGGCATTATTTGGCATTTTATTTATGAAAATAATGGAAAATAAGAGAAAAGGAAGGTGAAAGGTCATATATTTTCATGAGAGGGAAATTGAAGGAAAATGAAGAAATTAGTAGCCTCAATGATAAAAAGTCTTATGAGAATCAATTCATGGCTCTTTTCAGTGTTAGAATTTAGAGAGTTTTGAGTTGAGCACACTCTCATTCTCTCTATCTCATACTCTTTCACCCTTAGAGTATTATTGGAACATGCTTGGAGCAATCTAGCATTCACTTGGATTGGAAAAGAAGGAAAAGGAAAGTAGGGAAGTGTGAGGGAACAATTGGATCAACAACTAAAATGGGATTGCTTTATAGGTGTCTAGTTGTATGCATGGCTTCCTTCCTAGTTTCCTCGTGCATGTGCTTTCTTGGTCATGAGCTGTCATTGGCATGGAGGATTTCCTAGATTAACAATGGTTTTTCTTAGCCTTGCCATTTCCTCGATAGCCATGGTGTTGCAGGTTTTCCCATTTGTTTGTTGATTGGTGCTCATTTTTCTCATGGTTGTGGGTTGAATTACTAGTTCCTTGAGCCTTGGTTGGACAAACAGTATGGAAGCCTTGGAAAAACTTGGATTGGGTAAATAGTCTTAGAGCCTTTGCTGGACAAATGCTATGGAGCCCTAGTTGGGTAGAGTTACTAGTCTTGGAGCATTGGTTGGTGTTATAGCGGCTACAATCACCCTCTAAAATCTTGCCTTTACCTATTTCGGAGCCTCCATACCAAACTTCACAGTAGCTTGCCTTGCTTCGTCAAGTCCTCAAGCTTAAGTGTCTTTCTTTCTCAAAGGCAGCCTATCGATCACAGTTTGATATCTTCCCTTCATAGGTTTCTCACTCAGACTTGGTCTAGCTGCAGGCTGAGCAACTTCCCCTTGAAAATTGTCCATTTCTGGAGGGAAATCAGACTTCCCTCCAGAAATTGCGCAATCCTCTCGGATAGCTTGCTGTGCTCCAAGATTGTGCAATCCTACCAGCCAACCCTTCGAGTAGGATTTGCACAAATTTTGCTAGCAGCATGTTGTTTAGCCCAAGATTTGCACAAATCTAGGCAACAGATAGCTTCTCTGCCCAGAAATTGCACAAATATCCTTCGAAGCCACCCCAGCTCCCAACCATAAATGCTCATTTTTCTCCAACAATCGAGCTGTCACTTGCATGTGTAGCTAAGTTTATCGGTTCCCTTCGGGACAGAGAAAAATAGAATTGCATGCATAGGCTACTTCTCCCAAGGAAACATGCAAAGGCATCCCTTGTTTACAGATATATGTTTAGTAGTTGGAGGTTACATCCAAGGAGAAATTGAGAAACCTCCCACCAAGTGTCGTTTCCCTTATATTTGTGGCATGTGCGTCACAACCTCGATGTTATCAAAACTCATCAACCAGACGCTGTAGAGCTCATTCCTCACATCAAACTTATAGCTCTGACATGCTACATCACATATAGGAGTAGTCGGCACATTCGGTTCAACTGTTTTGGGGTAAGCCCGACTCCCTTGTCTTGTGTCGCATTTCTATCACTTTTTTGGTTTTCACTTGTATGAGTACAGTTTGGTTTATTTCTTGGAACACTTGCTGTCGTTTACATGAATACTAGCTTGTTCTAGCTCTATTTCAGTTCTCGTTGCTATCTCATTGTTGTCGCATGCATGAAATTGTTTTGCATAGATGATATGGGAATGTGATCTAAGACAATTAATAAGGTATTACAAGCTTATGTGCATCGATTAGTATATGTCATTACATGCAATGGATTGATAAGATTGCAAAATGCATAGACTATAAAGTAGTAAACAAACGTAATAGATAACACATGACACAAAAATTTAATAAGGAGTTCACCCAATACACCTAGGCTACATCTCCTAGTTGAGCCTTTAGTGGTGGCCTCTCTATTATGTCTCCAAGCAGATTTTTGTTTACAATAGTAAGCTCAATTTGAGCCTCACACACAATTAGAAAGACAATAATAAGAGCCTACTTGAACCTCTCAAGTTCTCTTATGAGTACACAAAATCCCCTAATGTTCTCTATCTGAGCTCTGTCTTGGCATTTGCTTGCAATACTACCTCCCTCTCATTATTCTCTCTGTTTGTGGCTGTTAAAGCCAACCACACTTCTTGTTCATTTCACATCCTCGGCTCTTAGTCTTCTTGGCCTCTGAACGCTTAGAATGCCCCTACCAATTTTTTTCAATCATTGTTTAATGTATGGAGGGGAGGTGGCCACCTATCCATAACGCTAGAGTACCCGGGTCTCTGAAATTCTTAAGATAGACGCGCTCTATTAAAACACAGGGAAATGCAATTGAAACAGAGAAATCTACCAAAACTCATATATCTGACTTCAAAAGTCCTTAAATATGTTTCAATTCTCTATCGGGTCCGTTCATAGATCAACAATCACATATCGGAATGGCTCCACCTCTATGTATTTCGTTTAATATGAAACTACACTAAAACACTGTAAATTCCCGCATTCCAAACTTGAAATATTGTTTAATATTGTTGATAAACCCTTTCAGGTCTATAACATCACATCGATGCCATTCGCTTTGGTTTTTTCATTTATTCGCGGAAATATGATTTACAAAGGAAAACATAGTTTTCCGGGCTTCAATATATATGAAATTCCGCCTATCGGATTATTGGGTCTGTAATATCACTGCCCTTATAGGTATCGGCCCCACTCCACTGCATAGTTTCGATGTGATGCGACGATGGGATATATCGCAATCGCTCACGGCAATAACCCTCGAGCCATTATAAGCGCTCCTCTGTATACTTCAAAAACGATCCCGCGATGTGATATGGGCTGTCAATCTATGCGCTTGATTGATGGTCCAGATTCACTTCGCCATTCGCTCATCACAATTGATATATATAAAGCGTTGATCCTTGCTGATATTCTCCACCGATTGCGATTTCCCAATTTGATTTGGATCATTGATTAGCCAGATCAGACGACTACTGTGCATCACCTGTTCCACTTGCAGTTACTCTACGTTTTTCATGATTTCATGGGTTTTGGGTTGCCCGATAGTGTTTTTTCGCCTAGCTAAGTGTGCCCCTCTTATGATGTTTTTGATCGTTTTAAAGGATTTTTGTCTTTGGCATGATTTTTAATAGTTTTATGAAGACTTAGAGGCATTCTTAGATCCATTTGGATCACGCCTTCCCACTGAAGAAGGCTTTTGGACCACCAAGAGTTGGTTTTCACGCATCAATCAGGTGAGGATATTGTTGCCTCACTTGTCCAATCTCTATCGACTTTGCACTGTTGGGTTTTTAACTTTTGAGTTCAACCCTTAGGTACTCAACATCTCCTCTATGCATTGTCCTCACATTCCTGTGCAAAACTATATCTTCCTGCATCTGATTGAGGTATTCAAGCAATAGATCATATATGGAAGGAAATTGACTTTTCTCTTCAGGATCTTGAATTAATGAAGGTTCAAACTGATCCAGATCTTGGGAGGAGGCCCCCAAGATCTAAAAGGTTGAAATGGATCTTGGGAGGAGAGACCCCCAAGATCTGAAAACTTGCAATGGATCTTGGGGGAAAGGCCCCCAAGATCTAAAAACATGAAATTACCAAAAGAAAAATAGGAGAATGCCCAATAAGCAAAACCACAAAGAAACTTTTTTATTAAAACCCATGTGGAAATAAACCAGCTAGGGCAATGATAGCTTATCTCTGCGAAGAGATGTGGCGGCTACATGCCTCTGAACTGTAAAGGCTACATTGTGTGGCGGACAATCTGTCCTTTTACAAAATGTGACTTGTTACTTATAGTATTTTTTAGTTACAATACCACAGGTCAATTCCATGGGTGAATGAATACCATGGGTGGATTTTACAATACCACGGGCAGATGCCATTTACATTACCATGGGTAAATTCCATGGGTCGATGAATAATATGGGTGGATGAATACCATGGGTTGATGCCATTTTCCATTCAAATCATTCCTCCCTCCTTAAGAAGCAATGGTCCCCATTGCGTAAAGTTCCCTCCTGTGAAGCCTTTGTTGAATATGAAGAGCCACTAAAGATAAGGGTTTTATGTGGTTAACCCAAAACCTTGATAAACGAAGATCTGAGGATAGAGATACCTTGTAATGCTTGTGACCAACTGTGATGGTAAGAGTGTGCAGCCTAGCAAATGGACTTCGATGCCAAGGATTTTGTGTGGTTGACCCATAACTGTGATGTTGGTTGTTGATGAAGTAACAGGTGTCTACATAGCCTGGGGTGGGAGGGCACATCTCCAAATAACCCAAGCTGAATGCTGCTATGTTGAAATTGATGAATGTGAAGTAGGTGCCTATTGAAGTGGGCTGAGAGGGCACGTCTCCAATGGGAACCCACTCCGAATGCTGCTCCAAAATTAAAATGGGCATAACTCAGTCAATATAACTCAGAATATTTAATATAACCTATTTTTGGAAGCAGAAGGACCATTTTGAATCTTCCTATGTGATGGAAATCCTTATTTGGACACTCTATAATCTCATATTCACACTACAATAGTTCTGTCGTCACAAAAATTCTGAAAAAATAGCTGATTTTAAATCAGCGATATCGCCCACATCTGGACTCCGATTCAACCCATTTTTTTTTGAAATTGGGTGATTTTTCGCAAGGAATCCAGATTTGGTATTTGTTTTTGTAAATTTTTTACCAAATATTTTAGACGTGATCTTCAAAGTCGCCGCCCAAAAACATTCCTGCAAAAAAATGAAAAAAGAAAAATTCTTCTTGCTTGGTCCAAGAAAATGCTCTGTGGAGGATGTAGCACATGCCTGAAGTTTGTTGAATATTGCTGCAAAATTTCAAATTGAAATATGCATGAAACCCTCATTCCCATGGCATCGTAACCTACTCTGATACCACTGATCTGGATTTAAATAGGAACACAACAAAATACAGAGATAACCATAAAGATAGACATGTAGCGGAAATAATACTTCATTTCAATATTGTAAAATATTGAAATATGCTTACAAACGGAAATGGAAATAAACCGGCTAGGGCGATGGTAGCTTATATTTGAGAAGAGATGTGGCAGCTAGGTGCCTCTGAACTATATTATAGTGAGGCTCCAGGGCCTTTTTATTATAACCGATAATAACTGTAAAGGCTACATTGTGGCGGACAATCTGTTCTTTTACAAAATGTGACCTGTTACTTATAGTATTTTTTAGTTGCAATACCATAGGACAATTCCATGGGTGAATGAATACCATGGGTGGATTTTACAATACCACGGGCATATGTCATTTACAATACCATGGGTAAATTCCATGGGTCGATGAATAATATGGGTGGATGAATACCATGGGTTGATGCCATTTTCCGTTCGGATCACAAACAATATTAATTTTTCTGCATTTACTATTGAATAGATGTGCATGTATGCTGGCAAGTCAAGGCAGAAAGCATTCTCACCAATTTTCTCAAGTACCTTAAAAGGCCCATAACTTTTTAGCTTCAACTTCTTTCCTTCACCTTGCATTCTGGTGTTGTTGGTATATAACCAGACATGATCGCCAACTTGGAAGTTGTGCTCCACCCGATGTTTATCATGACTTGGCTTGTATTTGGCTTGGCTCATTTCCAGCTGTTCTTGCACTTCCTGGTGAATCTCTTGGATCTGTTCAATGAATTTGGTTGCTTTATCCACATCATTGTGCCCAACAACTGCTATATCTTTTTCAAAGACAAAATCCAAGGGAGACCTTGGTATAAAACCAAAACAAGTCTCAAAAGGAGATCTCTGTGTAGAAGAATGTTTAGCATGGTTTTAAGCATGTTGCGCATAACATAAATGTTCATCCCAAAGCTTTGGATGCTTGCTACAATAACCCCTAAGAAACTAGATCACTGTCCTGTTGACTACCTCTATTTGGCCATCTATTTGTGGATGAAAGGTTGTGCTTTTCTTCAGTATGTTGTCCATTAATTCCCATAGACTGACCAAAAATTCCCAACAAATCAGGAATCTCGATTAGATACTATGGAAGTGGGTAACCCAAAATGCCTCCAGACATGCTAAAAGAACAATTTCATTGTTTGTTCAGCTATAATTTGCTTATTTGAAGGTATTAAAATACAATTTTTGCTGAACCTGTCCACAATAACATACAAATAGTCATGACCTTTTCTAGATTTTGGCAATCCCCCATCAAAATCCATGGAAACACTTTCCCAAGGACAGGAAGGGACAGGTAGTGGAGTGTACAAGCCTAGTTTTCTATTGCTGGTCTTGCTTTTAGCACACATGGTACACCCTCTTACATATCTAGAAACTGTTTCATGCTTTTTTGGCCAATAGCAGTATCTTTGTAGTTGTGAAATTGTTTTGCTTACGCCAAAATGACCTAATATCAACGAAGTATGTGCTTGCCTAATTATATTAATTCTCTCTATTTGTGGAATGCGTAGCTTCCCCAAATGATACAAGAGTCAGTCCTTAATATATTAATCCAATTCTTCTACCCTTTTGCCATTACTTAAAGCGGCATATACATCTTTAAAGTCTATATCTTGAGCATAATGTTCAAGGTAGCTTTCATGCATTACTGAATTATTCTTAAGTATAATAGATGCATTTATGATTAGTTTGGACAACATATCTACAACTTTATTGTGTATGCGCTTTTTATATCTGATGACTAAATGAAACTGCTATAGGAAACCCGTCCACCTATAGTGTCTTCCTTGTTGCAACTTAGTTTGTGAGTGCAAGTACTGAAGTGGCTAATGATCAGTATGTATTACTATTTCTTTGCCCATAAATAAATGTTTCCAATTTTTCACACTCTAGACTAATGCATACAATTCTTTATCATATGTAGGATAATTCACTACTGCAGAATTAAAAGTCTCAGAATGGTAACATATGGGTTTACCATGTTGCATCAACACTGCTCCCATGGCATAATCACTGGCATCTGTTTTGATCTCAAATGGTTGTTGAATATTTGGCAATGCTAGTACTAGTGCTATACTAATTTTTTCTTTAAATGTGTCATAGGCTTTCTTCTATTTGCCTCCCCAGTGAAACACCTTGTTCAATCCTGTCAATGTATGTAAAGGAGCTGCAATTAAGGAAAACTTAGCAATAAACTTTCTCCAATATTGTGCTACCCCTAGGAAGCTTCTAACTTCAGTAGAAGACATGGGTTTAGGCCAGTTTACAATGAATGCAACCTTAGAGGGATCTATCTTCAGTTCACCAGCCCCTACAATATGACCCAAATAATTCAAAGATGTTTTACCAAATTCACATTTTGATAATTTAACATAGATATTTTCCTTTTTCAAAACATCTACAGTCTTCTTTACATGCTGCAAATGTTCTTCCCATGTTTTTCTAAATGCAAGAATGTTGTCCAAATATGCAATTACAAAATCATCAATAAAAGGCTTGAGTACATCATTCATTAGTCCCATGAAGGTGGCAGGAGCATTAGTTAAGCCAAATGGCATAACTAGCAATTCATACAACCCTTGCTTTGTTTTGAAAGAAGTCTTCCATGCATCTTGCTTTGCTACTCTGACCTAATGGTAACCACTATGTAAGTCCAACTTGGAAAGATAAACAACCTCTTTCAGCTAATCCAATAGATCATCTATGCAAAGGAAGGGGATAACAATTCTTAATTGTTATTTTATTCAGTGCTTGTTAATTAATGCACATCCTCCACGAACCATCCTTCTTTCTCACCAACACGATTGGAGATGTGCATGGTGATGTGCTTGGTCTTATGAACCCTTTTTCGAGCAGCTCCTGTACCTGCTTCTTGATTTTTGCATTATCTAAAGCGGATAACCTATACATTTCGATGTTAGGCAATGGAGCATCTTGCTACAAATTAATATCATGTACAATTTCCCTTTTCGGTGGCAGACCTTTAGGTTCTTGAAATAATATATCATATTCAGAAACAACCTTTTCTAAATCAGCTTACTGTTTAGCATCAAAACCCTCAAATATATTGGTTTTTTTAGGTTTCTTTTCCTTTACAACCATCAGTAAAAATTTCTTGCATGAATTTACAATTCTTTTCATCTGCCCTGAGTTTACGAGAGAATAATTATTATTGAGTTTATGAGCTTTTACAATATATTCGATTCCATCTTTAGCGAGTTGATACTTATTTTCAGCTCTATCGAATATGGCTTTTCTATCATACAAGTAAGGACTTCCTAAAACAATCCCACATATATCCAAGGCAACAATATCTAACTCAACATCATCCACAAATGTTGACCCAAAAGAAAACCTAAGTTTACATTGTCTAGTCACTTGTAGTTTTGCTTTATCACATACTCAACCTAATGGATATGGCTTCCTGTGAGGTGTGGTTAACAGTCCCAATTTCTTTAGAATTGCTTCAGAAATTAAATTTACTTGTGAGCCACTATGAAACAAAGTACGAATATTTTGATGCTTGGAAATAACTCTAATTTTGAAAAGCTCATGTCTTCTTATCTCATTTTCTTCACTATCGATAGTTTGTGCAGAATTACTAGTTGATGCTTTAGAATTTCTACCTTTTATACTTGTCGCTGCAATTGTTTTTTCTTCACCTGAGTCTGACCCCAAATCCTTTTGTATAGCAGCAACAATCTTCTTCTTCTTGCTATCGAACTTCTTGGGTTTCATCTCTGGATGCAAAGACCAAAAATGTTCATCATCATGTCGATCCTTCTTGCAATGAGTGCATGAAGGTTTGGCCTTCTATACAAAATTTTCCTTCCTCTCTTTCCATTTCTGCTTCCTCTTTTCCTTGTTCTTGCTTGCACTGCGTTTGGATGGTCCCCCAATCTCTGGGTTCACAATCTTTCCTCTAGCCTCTAGATGTGTAGCCTAAATAGATACCTCATTTATGCTAATAGGGTGAAACATGACAATGGTATGTCTCAAATAACTGTGTAGACCACCTATATACTTTAGCAAGGTTTCAGGTGATTATAAGGAAATACCTAGAATCAAAGCTCCCTTTCTAAACTCTTGGGTGTAACTTTGTACACTTTTCCCTTTTAATTGGCAAAGAGTTTGCCAACTCATCATAGCTTGCTGCATATAAGATAGTGGATATAATTGTTTTTTAATTGAAAAACAAATTCACTCCAGACAGAAAGAGTTTTACCATGCTTCTTCAAGTTAGCTTGTGTCCTACCTTCCCACCATACCAAGGCAGTTCCTCCAAGGCGTAGGCTAGCCAACTGAATCTTACTTTTGTCTGAATCAATATTTTGCACCCTGCAATACACATCAATCTGCCTAATCCAGTTACCTAATTTCTCTACATTTAACTCTCCATCATAAATAGGTAAATCAAATTTAACATCTAATTTAATCAAAGATGTTTTCTTATTTTTATTTTTAGGGCTGTCAGGAAGCATGGATAGAGGAACCTCTTTTCCTTTCCCTTTGCCTTCAGAATGGCCATCTATATGAGATTCTTCTGCTCCTTTGTCTTGTTTGGAAGTAGAAGAATCCTCACTTCGACCTTTCTTAAATTCTCTATACATTTCTTCTACCGTGGCTCTCATGGTCATGAAACTGTCCATGAACTGAGAGTCTGATTCCAAAGGGTTTTCTTCTACCACTTTCCTCCTATTATAAGTTCTACCAATTTCTGGGTTAGATTCAACCAATGTTGCTTCTCCTAATTTAAGCTCTGATCTAGTCATCAATCACTAGCAGTCCAGCACAAGCTTGTCTAACCTTAACAACCTAAAGCTCTAATACCACTTGATCTAGGAATGTGATCTAAGACAGTTAATAAGCTATTACAGACTTATGTGCATGGATTAGTTTATGTCATTATATGTAATGTATCGATAAGATTTCGAAATGCACAAACTATGAAGCAGTAAACAAATGTAATAGATAACACATGACATAACACATTTAATAAGGAGTTCATCCAATACACCTGGGCTACATATCCTGGTCTAGCCTTCAGTGGTGGCCTCTCTATTATGTCTTCAAGAAGAGTTTTGTTTACAATAGTTAGCTCAATTTGAGCCTCACACGCAAACAAAAATATAATAATAAGAGCTTACTTGAACCTCTCAAGTCTCTTATGAGTACACAGACTCCCCTAATGTTCTCTGTCTGAGCTTTGTCTCGACATTTGCTTGCAATACTACCTCCCTCTCATTATTCTCTTTCTCTGTGGCTTTTAAAGCCAACCACGCTGCCTGTTCCTTTCACATCCTCATCTCTCAGTCTTCTCGGCTTCTAAATGCTTAGAATCCCCTTGCCAACATTTTTCGATCATTTTTTAATGTATGGAGGGGAGGTGGCCACCTATCGATAATGCTAGAGTACCCGGGTCTCTGAAATTCTTAAGACAACTGCACTCCATTTAAACAAAGGCAAACGCAATTGAAATGGAGAAATCTACCAAAACTCATATATTAGACTTCAAAAGTCCTTAGATATGTTTCATTTCTCTATCGGGTCTGTTCATAGATTGGAAATCTCATATCAGAAGGGCTCCGCCTCTGTGTATTTCGTTTAATAAGAAACTACACTAAAACGCTGTAAATTCCCACATTCCAGACTTGAAATGTTGTTGATAAACCCTTCCAGGTCTGCAACATCGCATCGGCACCATTCCCTTTGGTTTTTTCATTTGTTCACGGAAATGTGATTTACAAAGGAAAACATAATTTTCTGAACTTCAATATATATGCAATTCCACCTATCGGATTACCAGGTCCGTAATATTGCTGCCCTTATGGGTAGTGGCCCCACTCCACTTCATAGCTTCGATGTGATGCGGTGATGCGATATATCGTAATCACTCATTGTAATAACCCTCGGGCCATTATAAGCACTCCTCTGTATACTCTGACAGTGATCCTGCGATGTGATATGGGTCGTCGATCTGCGTGCTTGATCGACAGTCTAGATTCACTCTGCCATTCGCTCATTGCAATTTATATATATAAAGCACTGATTTCCGCCGATTACGATTTCCCAATCCGATTTGCATAATTGATCAGCCAAATCGGACGGCTACTGTGAATCACTTGTTCTGCTTGCAATTTTTCTATTTTTTTCACAATTTCACGGGTTTTGGGCTGCCCAATAGTGATTTTCTGCCTGGCTAAGGGTGTCCCTCTTATGATGTTTTTGATTCTTCTAAAGTATTTTTGGCTTTGGAATGACTTTTAATAGTTTTATGAAGACTTAGAGGCAATCTTGGATCCATTTGTATTAGTAGACACTCGCCCAATCGGCAAACTGGCTCACGCACATGCATGTTGATCTGTTTGCCGAATCTTTCATTCATGTTGTGCATGCACTGTTAATCACTTCTTCTATCACTTAGTGTTGCCATGCATTCATTGACTTACTTCATTTTAGTTGCCCGTCGGCGCATCGGGCCAACCTTGGCCCAGGCTCTGCCTTCACCAAGGCTGCATTGCATAATATGGGAAAGGAAGACTCACCTTTCTCTCCAGATTTGTGCATTCTTGCCCAACAATGTAATCCACGACTGTTATATGCATTTCTGAATGATAATGGCTGCTTGGCCCAAGAAATTATGCAAATTTGTCCTTCGGCTTGCACTTCTTCCTAGTTGGAATTATGCAATCCTAGCAGTTAGCAGCTAGACTAGACTCTGCCTTAAGCAGTTCTAGCAGTCAGTTAATCTCCCAGTAACCTAGAGTGTGCTTGTGTAGTCTTGGCAGTCAGTCTCCTGACCTCCTGACTAAAATTGTGCAACCTTCATCATCATTCACCCAAGTATGTTGCAAGTTAGTTCTCATGTTCATTTTGTTTTTCAACTGACAAATTTCTTGCTGTGAGTGTTGCCATGTTTCCAAGTATCACAGGCGTTCATCTGCCTCTCAGTAGTACAGGTACAATGGTTTCCAAGAGAGTAGAGATGAGGACACCATTCAGAGCATGCTTGGGGATGCAGTCAATCAAGCATCCATGGACTTAATTACTCACCAAGACATCAAGTTGTTCATGGACAAGGACATCAAGAAACAACATCACAACGAGCAACGTCATGAACAATAGCTAAACGCAGCATACTGAATGAAATGAACACAGTGAATGCAGTGAACACAGAAAACACAATGAATGTAAGAGGAAGGCTGTCAATAACATAGAGGCAGAGAAAAGTTGCAAGATCAAGCAGGTCCACTAATAATGAAAGAAAATTTGCAGACTCAGGCTATGAAGTGACGACGTGACATGAAGATCACATGAAGGAAAAAGATGGAAAAAAGAAGGAGTTGCATGTGCATAGTGAATGCAGTGAACACAGAAAACACAACGAATGTAAGAGGAAGGTTGTTTATAACATAGAGGCAGAGAAAAGTTGCATGATCAAGCAGATCCACTGATAATGAAAGAAATTTGAAGACTCAAGCTATGAAGTGACGACGTGACATGAAGATCACATGAAGGAAAAAGATGGGAAAAAGAAGGAGTGCATGTGCTGAAGCAACAACTCAGGAAGACCATGAAGCTCAATAGACAATCCAATGAGTTGAAGCAAGAACCAAAACAGTAGTGGGTGCAACATGCACTCACAGATGAAACTGCACCAATACAAGTTAAAGATCCATCCCAACAACCTACACAGAGTAGGCATGGTGAGTAGTGTTGTTGATCGCATGTAATGGATTCAACAACATGCATGTCATTGTGTGCACACGTACAATCCAACTCATTAAACACACTCATAAGGTGAAGACAAGAAGCAATTCCAACTAAAACTGAATGGGTACTTTGGCAAGTTGATGTGCATGACCACCAGCACACACTTGAAGATCAACGTGGACACTACGCATTAGTGTGCTATTGATTCAGCGGCACCTAAGAAGACCATGCGCATGTTACTAGACAAGTTGGATGAAGGGGTTGAACCAATGCAATGGTTGCAACGAAAGTAAGAGTTCGCTTCAGTAAGATGTCACCATGAGGTGCATGTACACCATCACAGATTACCAAGATTAGCATCAACTCACCATCTTCGCCATCACAAGCTTGCCAAAGAGTTGGTCTCACCACAGCGGACCAAGGGTCAGCGATGTCTTGGAAGGCTTGCTCAAGCCATGTTGTCTCACATGAGTACATGTGCATTGTAATTTTGAGTCAAGTCAAGTGTAAGTGAAGTGTCAAATGTTGGATGTAACATTCATAAAGTAGGTGAAGAGTCATGAGGGTAGTTGAACTATCACAAAGGGGAATGTCAAGGGTCACCCCACCCTTTGATATAAATGGTCCCTCATAACTCATTGTATGGGCTTTTTGTTAGCCAAGCTTCTACTAAGACTATTCTGAAGAAGGCTTGGACAGTATTGTAACACACCTTGGCTTCTACACTGCATAGAGCTAGTACATCTCTTTAGAGGAGCAAGCGGATGGGCTGTAACGTTCCACTGTTGGGGTTAGCATGATTACGTGGGTGTATTGTATAATTGTGACTTGCACTTTTTATATAATAATAGCCAACACATTTTCATGCATATGTTTTTATTGTAGTTGGATTGCTCCAGTTTCTTTAATGATATTTGTTTTCTAACTTACGTACTTTTGTATGAACTGATTCACATGCAATTATATGAACCTTCTTGTTAATGTGTTGCATATGTTGTTAATTTTGTCATTGTCTGTGTCAACTACTCTTCTAGACATCAAACAAACCTTTCACTTGAATCTTGATATAACAACCATCACACGCGTCTTAGACTGATTCATGAGTGTTGTGTGCGTTATCTTACCTTGTATGATGTGATTGTCGCATCTGAGTGGATTGCTCCACCAGAAGCTGTGCATGTCCTTCGTGTTGTGTGTTCCTAATTGAGTTGGGACTGATCCCTTTCAACCTATAACTCACCTTCACCTCCTGTCCCTTTTGAAGTTTTGGAACCTCTCATACACCTTCCTTGACTCACTGCATGAGTCACACCCTTGCTGTTGACGGAGTTATTCTACTTGCCTCTGTGCGACACCGCGGTCAAGGCATTACCTTACCACCCACTACTGGGACTCCTACACAAAACGGTTTGGGGTCTAATTGAGACTTCTTACCGAGGATATCCCCTTGACATGTTGGCGGGTCTATCACTATCAGCAGTTGGAAAATTTCTATAGAGCCTTGCAGAATCTATGGGTTGAGTTACTAGTCCTAGAGTCGGGTTGGAAAAAATACACTTAATCCCTTGACAACTTTGGTAGTGAATGATTTGGTGATGGTTAGTGATATCTGGCCGTGAAGTGGAATCAATAGTTGATGGTTGAGGTGGTTTGGCCTCTGGAAGCCCTGGTTTGGTTTTGGTTGGTTTATTCCATGAGATCACTCATTAATTCTTGGAATATGGCATGGGGTGATTGGCTGAAAGAAATATTTTGTTCAACCCAATCTATGGTTGAGTTGTATGTGGAAGTACCTGACTTGGTTGAGACTTTGATATTCTAGCAAGAGCTATTTTCTATTATGGTCTATGAGCATATGTATTGATTAGGATGGTGATATTATGGCTGAGTTTTCATGACTTATATGCTGTTATTTTTTGGCTTCTATTGTTTGGTTGAAGGGGCTCAGACCCAAGTTCATAGTTAGTTACTCTAACCAACACAACCCTACACTACTGGCCCTTTCGGCAAAAACCTACATATCGGAGATTGCAGTATCACCCAAGGAAGTATTGGGGATGTTAAAACTAGGTTTCTGCATCCAAAGGACTATGTCATGTGTTTTTGTTAGATTTAGGGCTTTATCATGACCTTCGTGAACCCTAACCCTTAAAACTTGGAAGTTACAGTAACTAACAATTAACATATCTAAACCTTTCGTCGATTGCACTAAACATTCATAACATCATATGAAGAAGCTCTATTAGGTACGTTTTTCAGATTAATTGCATTCAATTAGATCAACAATAAAGTAAATTCAGAAATAAATAATAACAGATAGATACATAGATAAGTCTTCAAAACAACATTTATTATGCTTAGATCTTGAATTACAGACTCTTCCAACCCTGCAAAAACAGCTACAGGGGCCCGCGCACTCAGCTGCAGACTTACCAAGGTCTCCTTGCACACATCTATAGGAGCCTTCCCCTTTGCACAAATATACAAAACATACTTTTATCTCTTACTTAGATCATCGATTAACTAATTTCTTTAACTCTTCTATGACTCATTTTTATATCTTTATTTATTACAATGCCATGGTCCACGAATCATGGGTGGGTCTCAAAATAACTTGACTCCTAAAAACCTAAGGGAATTTGACCTTCCTAAAGCTCCTTTGACTCCTATGGACCTGCGCTATTTGTTCTCCACTTTTCAAAATGCATAGAATTTATCAAATTAACAAAACTTTTACAAAATTTAACACCAAGGGGCTCTGTCCTAACATGCTCCCAACACAAATTTATGACTCGTCTTGAGTCACTCTGTTGGCATTACCTCAATCTTTGCTTGCAGATCGCTAAACTTTGTCTTTAGTTCTTGAAGATTTACTATGCCCTACACAGCTGCCTGATGAACCTATTCAACCCGTTTCTCTATAGTTGGACCTTTGACTACAAGGCCTAATGTTCTTTGTGTCCTATGCATAGCCTTCAACTTGCTCTGAACTGTTTGTGTCAACGGGCTTGCTTATCAACCTAGGGCTACATCCTTGAGGATATGATGGATGCCTTCTGATGCAACTAATAAATCCGAGTCTGGATGAACTTTCCCTCTTGCATTCTCATGAAGCTTTGCATGAGTGCTAAGGTCCACAATGTTTCCCCCATCTCATCAAACTACACATGTTTTTCCCAAATTTTTTCTTCAATTTTTTGCAAGTGTGGGTCCTCCTGCAATGAGGTCCACATCTCCATGGTATGCTCAAACAATTGGCTACAATCCTTGACCACAAATCCCAGAGTAGTCATATCCTCTATAATAGCAGCCTTGCACTGCACTCTGACTTCCTGAGGAGTGGTTGGTTGTAGCTTAAGTTGAATCTCATATATCTACAGTTGTAGCTCAAAATGAACCTTGCCAATTTCCTCCTTTGACTCCTTCATTGTAGCAACTAATTTATTGATTTTTTCTGTGGAGGCCACTTGTAGTGGAATTTCGAGCTCAGGGAGCTCATTGCAGACTTGTGCTATCGCTGCTTCTAGCTACAACTATGTGCAACTACCTCTTCTCGTTGTTTGACTGCTTGTGCCTTTTCGTCGAACATTTGTTGGTTGTTAGTTTTTACTTTGCTGATAAGCAGTAATGGCTGTTGTTGTCGAACCTGTTAGTGTTAGTGTCTCCACACTGCCATCAGTGATCAAAATTCACTATTTTGCTTTCATACTAGGTGTCTAATTCTGATGAGTTGAATTCCATTAGGTCATGGATCAACTGATGGTAGGGTTCATTTTAGCTTTTTCCCTCATGACATATATTTGTTGACCTCCTTTCATACATTTCAGTCCATGATTCATGTTTATTTTCAGTTCATTTCATCAATTTGGTCTTAGGTATTAGGGTTTCAGTCTCATTAGGTATTAGGGTTTTACCATGGTCAAGTTTTTAGTAACTATTGATTAATAATGGTTAGCAGATACATGAGGATGACAATAATCATCAGAAAATTTTTAATCCCATAATTTGTAAGCTTAAACTTTTTTCACCTCAAAACTAGTTTTAAGGTGAAAACAGAGCATTGGTATATTATTTGTAAATTTCATGTAATTTTATTATTTCTCATATGTAATTAATATTTTCATGCTCCTCCTGCTCACCTGCTGATATTTCCAAGTACATGCCACTGCAAAAGTCAAAGAAATCAAGCATCAGTTCACCTATTCAAGAAAAAGATCAAGCATCCAAAAAACAGAGTATTTGAAAAGCAAATAAATAATACAGAGTGGGTTTCGAACATTAAAAAAGCAAAAGTTGAAAAGATATATAAAGGTCATGCCTCTCTTAAGTCATTTCAATTTTTGATTTGATGTCCATGAACTAAAACCGTGATTTTGAAGTGTTATTGAGTAAAGGGGTGCATTCACTGTGTTTTTGGAGAAATCTAATTGGCGCTACGCACCAATGGCCGGTGCTACGCATAGAGCTACTGCTATGCACCCGAGTAATTTCTGTAGTGTAAAAATGAATGGGAGCTACACACCAAATTGGTGCTACGCACCTAGGTGAGTGTGCTATGCACCTGGGTGAGTGCACTATGCACCTAGCAGTTAAGCTCCAGATTGTTCCAAATTGCCTCAATTCACCTCAAAACATCCAAATTTCCTTTTTTCAAGTAAGTATCACAATCATTCTTGTTGGAAAGAGGTTGTTGCATCAGGATTTGGTGATTTTGTCTCTCAAGAAGTCAAACCCTAGTTTTCACCAAACTATCTCATAAATTTAACAGCTCACTCATCTATTACTGCCCTTTCTCATCTATGTGCTTTTCCCTAAACCCCATTCCCCCATATAAAATTCCCTAAACATCATTCCCTCATATATTTTCACTAATTCCCAAACCCTACACTATTCCTAGACCCCACTCACTCCCTAAATCCCATTCACACTCTTATTCACTCTTATCTATTTACCTATAAAATCTCTTCATACTCATCTTATATTCATTCACCCTATCTCTTCATTCACCACAAGAGAAACAACTATAAAACAATGGAGAGGGACAATGAGTATGAACTGGAAGAAGAAACCCTTAGTGACAGTTCCAAGGAGAGAGACACACAGGGCAGGAAGCCTCATAAAGGTGGAAAACATATCAGAGAGGAGCCTACCAGTTTGAGGGAGTTGCAAGCTTGTCCATTTTCCATTTCTTGTTTTAAACATCAGTCATGTTTTGGTTTTTGTGAAATGGTGGAAAGGATTAGATTTCATCATGAATTAGCAAGGCTGTGTGTGACACATTTGGACAACAAGGAAGTAAACCTTACTAGAGTTTCGTTCACTTTGTCAACAATTGTTATTTCAGAGGCTACAGGTATTCCAAATATGGATGAAAAATGGAACAAAGGTCAGGACATTGACAGGGATTACTATGAGCCTTACATCAAGGCTAAGTACCATAACAAACTTAAGAGAGTATTCCCCGTTCACTACAACAAAACCTTGTGATTAGCGTCCCTTTTTTCTTCCTTTTTTGCTTCTAGAGCCCATTTTTGGTGCTATTTGTGTCCATTTATAAAATATGGTGCAAAAATTGATGCAAAGTTTGCACCAAGTTTTTCACCAAGTCTTACACCATGTTTAGCACCAGGTATTGCAATAGGTTTTGCATCAGGTTTTACACCAAGTTTTATGCCAAGTTTTGTGTCATCCTTTGCACCATGTTTTGCATCAAGTTTGGCACCTAATTTTGTTTCACCAACTTTTGTATCATTTTTTGCATCCACTTTTTGAGCCTACACTTGCATCAACGTTTTATCATCTCCTGCATTTGCTTTTGCATTATTTTTTAAATTATTTTTTTCATCCATTTTTACATCATTTTTTGCATCCCCTTTGCATCAAGTTTTGTGTCGCATATTGTATCTAATTTTGTTGCATCAACTTTTGCATCATAGCTTTCGTCCATTGTTGCACCCATGTCTATGTCCACTTTTGCATCCCTTTTTGCATCTTATTTTTCATCTTCATTTGCTTTTTTTTGCATCTATCATTACATCCACTTTTTTTGTGACATTATTTGTACCATTTTTTGTACTTACTATTGTAACCACGTTTGCTTCCAATTTTGCATCCATCTTCGCATCCACTTTTGCATCAACATATTGCATCTATTTTTTCATCCACTTTTGTGTTGGGTTTCGCATCTCATTTTGTATCATCTTTATCTACTTCCATTGCATCCATGTTTTTCATCCAATTTTGTTTCTTCTTTTCCGCCCATGTTTGTATCCACTTTTTCATCCCTTATTTCATCTTGTCTTGCATCCAAGTTTGCATATTTTTTGTGTTTTCTATTACATCCACTTCCTCATCCACTTTTTTTTTGCCATATCTTGTGCCTATCATTGAAACCCACATTTTCTTCCAATTTTGCATCCACATTTGCATCCTCTTTTGTGTCCAAGTTTGCATCAAATAATTTTTTTGTTTTTTGCATCCCATTTTTCATCTGCTTTTACATTCACTTCTGTTGTATCCAATTTTGAATCTAATTTTGTGTCCACTATTACACCCATATTTGGTCCATGCTTACATCCATTTTTTAATCCATTTTTGCCTCCTTATTGCATCCAAGTTTGTGCCTTTTTTTTTTTGATCATTGTTGTATCCACATTTATTTCACAAAAACTCATGCTAAGTTTTATGCCTACTATTACACCCATTATTTCTTCCACTTTTTCATCCATGTTTTCATCTTATTTCGTGTCCAAGTTTGCATCAACTATTGTATCTACTTTTTCATCCACTTTTTGTGTCAAATTTTTTGTCTTGTTTTGCATCTACTTATGTTATGTCCACTCTTCATCCAATTTTACGTCTATTGTTGCCCCCGTTTTTTTAACTTTTGAATCCATTTTCCAACTCTCATATATTTTTTGCATTGATGATATTTCTTATGACATTAACAATTATGAAGAACTGATGACAATGTCAATAATTATGATGATGATGATAATGAAGATGATGACGATGACATGAATTGTGATTATTATGATATTCAAAGTGATGATAAAGATGATGGGGGTTATAATGACAATGATGATGGAGATGCTAATGACCTTGGAAAATCTTCCCAATTTTTAAATGTTGTCATGGTCATAATCATAATCATTATCTTTAGAGTCATCTTCCAATTCATCATCATTTGATCATCATTATCATTATTTTCATATTGGTAATCATGAACAAAAAGAATGGCATGAAGGATGATTAATATGTTCCTGACAAAGTTGACAACAATGATGATAGAAATTGCATTAATTATGATGATGGGGATGATGAAAATTATAAGGATAATGATAATGGTAGTGGTGATGATGATCATCGATCATCTCTAAAAAATAATGTTGTCATTTCTCTTGCATATATCATGTGTCCTAAAAACACTTTTTGAGAACTCATAATATTTTTTGGGTTGATGATATTTCTTATGACACTTATAATTATGAACAATTGATGACAATGTCCATAATCATGATGATGATGATGACGACGACATGAATGGTGATTATGATGATAATGCAATGATGAGATTGATGGTGGTGATGATGATGATAATGAAGATGATGACACTCCCTCTAAACTAGGGAGATACTCATTAGGAGACAAAAAAGTACTCTCAAGTTTAAATATTCATATAAGAAGGGATATGGATTGATAAGCATCAACAATGATTTAAATCATCATAGCCAACATTGTCAAAATAGAAAGGCCTTGACTAACAAGTTATATATCTCCATTAGATCATAACACAATGTTGGGAGGCATAAATTTGGACACCACTGCCTCTTTAGGCACTTACAACACTAGGATTTTCATTAGGCATGTCCTCACATGATTATTTCCTAATCCACTATCATAATATTTGACACCAGGAAATGTCGATCCTCATGTCTATTCTTGCATTATTGTACTTGACTTATTGCGGTTAGTCTTAGTCAAAGCACAAATTCTCAAAGAATATTGGTCCCACATGTTTATCTAATCCACCATCCTCCCTGCTGGTGTCTTTAGTAGGCTTACGACTATTAGTCTCAGCCATAGTACATGACAAATGGATAATATGGTGTCAATTTTCACTCCCTCTCAACCAAGGAGGAGACATCCACAAGCATAAGAGTTTCTCAAGAATACCCATCATTTTCATTGGGAATAACATCATTAATTTTTTTTCATCGCATGATGCCTTTATGATTAAGCATTCATAGATTTGTGGCAAAATATTTCCCTTTTTTGTCATTTGCGATGAAAGAAAATCAAAAAGTGAAAGCCAAAATCATTAAATATACACTATAATGATTTATCTAAGTCTAAACTCTAAGCTTAAAGTGAAAATTTATGTAAATATTATATCTATGAGATGTTCATAACTTATGAAAACCTTATTCCCTAAGTCCTATATATAAGAAAAATCAAAAGAAAGAAAAATAAGGCCCAATGAATAGTAACTCATGTATTCACACCCTCTTTGGAAAACATATGAATATATACACTCCTAGTCACACTTGATCACATGTTTGTGATGGTTAAATTGTGAAGTCCCCCTTCCCCTTTCATTTTCACTTCATCATTTAAGCACCTAATTGAGGATCTAGGGAATTTTTCTTGCCTAAGGGTTTCATGTCTACTGTTGGCTTACTTATGTCACACTATAGTCAATCATGTGACGGAGTGAAATACTTAAGTTTGTGGAGTTATTAGAATAGTGTATTAAGTTAGTCACCACACACACATGTATTACATGTTATTGATCGACATGTGTGGGTTGGAGACTCATTTCTTGAGAAATTTAATGGATAATACTTTAGGGCATTGATGGTATATCTTACAAAATCTATTGATAAACATTGTGATTCATCCTTTCTGTTCCTCGAGACACTTGATAATATTGAAGTCACTCCCAATAATCCACGGAGATGGGGAGTATAAATTACTTGTGCTGGAAATAGAATTGAGAAATAGAGGTTTTCCATTTGTGTTATTGGATTCATAGACATTGGATACATGGTAGTAGTCCTCGATGTCAACTAACTAAAATTATATTGTCATAATGTGAAAAGAGGTAAACATATTGCTAACATTGATGTCTTGAACATTCCAAATAATAGCCATTCCACCCAAGTATATCTAATTATCAATCACTACTACTTGGAAATTCCTCCCCCATTTTCTAATAGTATGAGGTAGAACCTCACTTAATATTTTTACTTCTTATATCAACATTATTGATGGGTGCTTTGCGTACCATTTTTCTTTTAGGACTATTTTTTTTCCTTTACTATTGAGGTCCCTCATGTTCCATGAGACTATTTTCATGGAGAGTTTACATAGAAAGGAAGTATAATGTGACTAGAAAAAACATGTTCCAATATTTAAGTTATTGGACAATGCCACTTCATGACTCATATATTTCCTTAACCTTGGAATAAATGGTGAACTTGATAGCCTTAAGGGAAATTAACCAATGAAAATCTCAAAATGAGGTGACTTTTGACTTTATCACATAAAAGTTAATATACTAAAAAAACATCCACAATTTCATCAATCAATGAATCTTTAAAAAAAATATCCAAAACAATTACATCAAGTAGTGAAGCATTACGTTATAAATTACAATCTATAAACCTTGTGGTAATTTTTGGTAAACCATGTTCAAAACCAACATATTTAATATTAAAATTTAACACTAATATGGAAAATAACACATTTTCATAAATTAAATAACATGTTATAAATCGTAAGAAATGTCACTAACATAAAACTAAAAAGCACACAACTAATGGGAGTGGCCACTCAAGGCCACCAGAAGACAATTAATCTATTAAGACAAGGAGTAATGGGAAAATAAATTTACAAAGATCAAAGGCAAACCTATTTTAACTTTATTGTTTTATTAGGTGCAAGTTGAACATCTCAAGATTTTTTATTTATTTTTTTCATCTGGTTCACAAGCACCCTGGTCAGTCAGTGATCGCTATGTCCACGGAAACATCTGGGCGATAGCTAGGTTAAATCTCCCCTTGGCCTACTACAAGGCCTGACCCCAAGGGCTTTGGGTGGATTCGGCCCTGTGACCTCTCGATGGCGAGGCATGGTTTTTGACCAACTGAGCTAACCCTTGGGGCTATTGAACATCTCAAGATATAATGAAGAGAATAATTAATTTTATTGCATTTAAGAAAGGCTAAGAACCTTCTATAACTTAGCAAGGAAGAGATGTATAATACCCATCCCAATGACACAACGCATGGCATTAAGTTACTTTTTCTTATATATAATTTAAACATATACCATAAAATCACAAGTTTATCATGAATGGATGTTTAAATCCATTTTTATAAAGGAAATATAACTTTTGTATATAAAAATCCAGAAACTAAATATATTCTTTAGAATAAAAATAGTAAATTGATATATATTAAAAAAAACTAAACTTAAGCAACTTTTTTTTTTTTTTTTTTTTAATTTAAAATATTTTTTTGAATTCTTTTAAACACTTCCCTCCATTCTGAGAAGTAAAAATAATAATAGAAATAAGGACAGACCAAAAATATTCCTTTCCTTGGTAAGTGTTTCCCACCATTCATTCCACTCACTCAAGTTATTCCTTAAAACATAGGTAAGTGTTATTTCACACTCTTTTGGCAAAGCCTATTGAGATTATCTTATGATATATCTATTCCTTGATGGAGTCCTTGATATATTGATCAAGCTTTGATTCCTTGGAGATTAATTAGAGCAAATAAAACATGAGTACTCTTAATTCCTAGTTCAATGCCTCTAATGGTGGACACAAGGCAAGGGAGGGGTTGCTATCATGGTCATAACTCCAAGTTCATTGTCTCTAATGGTGGATGAGGCAAGGGAGGGGGTTGTGGTCATGGTCATGGTTGTGGGGTTTTCTATTTTACATTATATTTAGGGATTTCAAAGAAATTTGAATGGAATCATTGTCGTCACTAAGTATAATGGATTAAGTGTGATAATGGATAAAATGAAGTAATTATTTTTGAGCATTTGTTCTTGAATGAAAATTAGGATCCATCTTCTTATAGAGAAAAGTACATGCATTAAAAACAACTCAATATTTCATGTGACATTCATATTGTATGTGACTTATTTTTCATTAAAAACAATTTACTTTTTCATGTGACGTTATTTTTTTGTTAAAATTTCTTCTATTTCTAATCTGAATTACAATTGTAATTTGAAATAAAGATTCGAGTAAATATTAATTTACCAGTTCTGCATGGAAATCATAAGAAACATTCACAATATAATATGACGAACAAATGGGTACCTACTTCATATGGATTAAAAAATGCTTCTACTACTTAATGTAAATTATAAGTGTAATCTTAGTTGGATCTCCAATATGTCTTAAGCCATATTTTCATTTTATTTTTAGTACTATTAAATGTTATTATGTCCTACCTTATTTTATTGTTAGCATTGTAACAAAAAAATTCCTTTTTTCTATAGAATTAGTACTAACATGTAATATATATATGTATTTTTCCCAGAACGCTATAGGTAATGACCATGAAGATGATGATATAGACTATGTTTAGATTACATCATATATTAGAGATGATGATGATGAGTATGGCTATGGTATCGGTGATGATTATGTGGATGCTATTATCATGATGGTCAGGATGATGATCATGGAAATGATCATGAGGATGAGCTTGGCTATGATTTTCGTGGTGCTAGCTAGCCATGCGTTATTTTTTATATTTAGTTGGATGTCTTAATATTGTAATCATACATTTAAATTCTAGTTTATTTGAATAATGATGATGATACTATTGGTATTATCTTGTTATCTTGTGAATATGTTGAAAATTGTTTACAATTTTTTTTTATGAAGAATTATTGTGTATGATGAGATTCCTACTTTTTTATGGATGTTGTCAATTTACCTTAGCAAAATGATATCTATGAAACATTTCTATTTGGTAATCTTAAATTCACTTTTAGTTGATTTGATTATATATGATGATGATATTATCATTTTTATCTTGTTCTTTTATGTATATAATGAAAATTATCAACATTATTTTGCTGAAGAATTATTGTGTATGATGATATTACTATCTTTTGATGGATGTTGTGAATTTACCTTAGAATAATGGTATTCATGAAATATTTTGATATTATAATCACACATTTGAATCTTAGTTGATTTGATTAAGGATGATGAGGATATTATTAGTATTATCTTGTTACTTTATATATGTGTTGAAATCTATCAATGTTTTTTTATGGATAATGATTATGTATGATGACATTACTATTTTTGGATGTAATTTTGTGAATTTACCTTGGAATAATGATATCTGCGACAAATGTTGATTTAGTAGTAATATATGTATATTGAAAATTGTCAATGATTTTTTGATGGAGAATTGTTATATATGAGGATACTGCTATATTTTTTATGAACGCTGTCAATTACCCTTAAATTTGTTTACAAATGCTAAGTTATGAATTTGAATTGTGATATATTCTTAAATGTGTTATACATGAAAATACCTACTCATCGTCTTCGAGGAGAATAGTATGTTGTTGGTTGAAATACCCATTTCTCCTAAACTATATAAGCCTATAATACAAGTTATGTCCCATGAGGACCACGGTATACTAGTCTGTAACAAGTTGTCCTCTTCATTTAACTGTTGTTACCAAAATAATAACCACCTAAGAAAAAATTAAGAAACTAATAAAATAATGCCATATAGACAATTTTTTAATATATCATTTTTATTATTCTTTTACCAAATTTACCAAAATAAATGTCACATTTATCAAAATAACTGTATATATATTTTATATTTAAATTAATATATTAGCACAACATTTAATAAAATTCAAATTAAAAAAGCAAATTCAAAATTTAAAGGAAATTTAAATTTAAATTACCCAAATAAACATCACTTTTATCAAAAAATAACTGTCTACATGTATTTTATATTGAAATTAATTTATTAACACAAGATTTCAGAAAATTTAAATTTAAAAGGAAAACTTAAAATATAAATTTAAGATACTCAAATAAATGCACTTTTATCAAAATAACCATATATTTATATTTTGTTTAAATTACTTTATCAATACAAGATTTAATAAAATTTAAATTAAGAAAGTAAACTTAAAATTTAAATTAAATTTAGGATTTAGGATTTTATATTTAAATTTATTTATTTAACCCACCATGATTTACCCTTCATTAAAAATATTCTAGATATTCTAACTTTTATAGATTAAGATATTAATTTTATTTTTAGTATTTAATATAGTTTTGGGTCACTTGGGCAGATAAATTAGGTAAGTTATATTATTAAAAAAAATCCACTGCATAGTCACACCTATATGTCTTTTATATTTTAAAGGATTTTGATTGGCTTACACATTATGACATGGAAATTCAATGTTAACATTTTAAAATGTAAATTCCTCTAATGCGTGGAAAAAAGCTCGAGTTAACTAGAATTTGACACTCTTGTTCACTTTGGGAAACTCATATGGTGGAATGTGATCTCTTTATCCTCATCTTTAGATTTTTCCTAAAAAATAAAAGCATACAAAAGTGGGAAAGAGCCATAAATCATGGGGAAGCTTTTTCCTAAGCACAAAAGCATCTAAAAAGTGGGAAATGCCATTTTTATATGAGGAAACATTATTCACTCAAAAGCTTTTGAGAAATCTTTATAGCCTTCACTTTCCTATATATTGGAGGCTTTTCCATTGAGGAAATGATGGGAATTCATGTATTGTCACCAGGGATCAAAATTGAACACGTCAGAGCCCTTCAAAGGGTCTCTGGCACGTCAGAGAAGTACTGAGAAAATTTTACCAGTCAAAAAAAATTTAAAAATTGATTTTTGTCATTTAAAAAAAAAAAATTGGAGTAATATCTTAAAATTTTTTAAGAAGGGCTGTCAAATTGTCAACCTTTTTTTTAAATTTCATTTTTTTTCAAATTAGAATTTTAAGAATGTTGAATTTGTAAATTTCTTTTCATGTTAAAACTTAAATCCCACTTCAAAAACAACAGTTTCCTTTTGAGTTGTTTTTTCTCATTTCAGAAACTCCCATTTCAAAAACAACAGTTTCCTTTTGAGTTGTTTTTTCTAATTGTGCATATGATGGAAGTTCTTATTGATTGTTATGTCACAATTACCCTTTGATACCATTACATTGGGTAGTTTCAATTGAGAGCGACTAGATGTCAATATGGGCCATGTATTAGTTCTGTAATTTCATTGGGTGGTGCATGAAGGCCGTCCAAAGCAAGGTTTGATGACGATTTAAGCTGAAGATGAACATAGATTCATCATTCAGCGAACGCCTGTCAATCAAAGTTTAAGCATGATTTATGCTTGGAGAGGAGGGCATTCAACAGGCTTCCTAATATACTGGACTTGATTTGTTTGAGGATTCCCAATTCCTGGTATGTTTTCATATTAAAAAAGGAGATACTAAAAACATATACACCTTTGTACACACTTTCGTTGAATCCTAAACCTGTTTAGTATTTTACTGAATTTTTTCATTCACGCAATAAACTTAAATTTGATTGAGCTACTTGTATATTGGCTTGTATCTGAACTGGAGGAGGGATATAGGTCTCCTGACTATCCATTAATCTTATGTGGTTAGATTTCTCAATCACACGTGTAAGAGTAATGCATTTATTAATGCATCCTTTGACATAGAAGTATATTTTTATTTGTGAAAAAATAAAAAGAAATTTGAAAATAATTTACTATTGTCAATTGAATTGCTCATTTTTTTATGCTTTTCATAATGGAAGTGCTACATGAATGTGTGCCCTTCTAAATGAAATTAAGATCTACACTTCAAATTTGATCACTGATTGTCACGTTGCTGAAATCTATATTGAGAGGGAGAGTTTTGGAGCTAAGAGTTGTTCATAATTTACTTATCATATTTAACTAATGAATGTATGGGATTTTGGTTTATATTTATGTATTTAGTAATATTTATATGTTTATGATAGTTTCAATTATCAAGATGTTATGTTGTGAAGTTTTGTTTGTTCTCTCTCTTGTGTGTAGGACCAAGATTTGGAGCTATCTTGGAGCACTTCCCAGCTACACTAAGAAATCCAACAAGAGCTACATGCGAGGACTTATATGAATTCATTCTTGTTTTCTTAATCTATACTCTACATCTTGATCTACTAAGAATTGCGAGCCCTAGAACAACCTTTCTCTTAATCAGTGTATCTTAGGTTTCTAGGATAAACTGAGAGGGTTTTATGTTCATCTAACTGTGCATTAAATCCTACAGAAAAATGATGTTTAGAAACTATAATATATTTCACTATATAATAAAATTAGTAAAATGGATGTAAAAGTAAAACTCTAAACGAGAAGCCAAAAGTGGATGTAACCATCGATGCAAAATTGGGAGTAGAATTGGATGTTAAACTAGCCATTAAAACAAGATGCAAACAACGAGACAAAAAGGGTTTTAAAGTAGAATTAAAAAAGGGTGTAAACCTAGACACAAAGAAGGGAACAAAATAGGGCATACAAAAAGATACCAAATTGGGTGCAAACAAGGATGTAAAAATGGAGACCAAAATGAGGATGCAAATAGTGGTGTAAAATTAGAATGAAAAATTGGGTGCAAAAATGATGTAAGTAAACACACAAAACAAGAAGCAAAATAGGACTAAAAAAGGGTGAAACTAAGGATGCCAAAAATGATGCATAACTAGATGAAAATTCAGACTAAAATCTAGGTGCAAAATGAGATGCAAATGTGGACACAAAATGTGGCATAAAAAATGATGCAAATTTGGATGCCAAAGAGGATACAAAATTAGACACTAAAAAGGATGCAAAATTGAACATAAAAAATGGTGAAAACTTGGACATAAAAGTAGAAACAATGGTGCGAAAATGGGCATAAAATGGCTCAAATTTGAATGCAACAATGGATGCAAAATGAGGTGCAACAAATGATTGAAAACTTGGTGCAAAAACAAATGCAAATGTAGATGAAAAAAATGACTCTAAATTGAACGTAACATTAGACACAAAATGGGATTCAAAAGTGGATGAAACACATGGTACAACATAGGGTGAAAATTTAGATGCTCAAAAGGATGCAAAATTGGATGCAAGAAATGTTGTTAAAAATGATGTTAAATTGGATGCAACAAATGATGAAAAACTAGGTGCAAAATAGGATGCAAGAAAGAGAGACAAATGAAATGAAAAGTTGGTGAAAAAAGGGTGCAAAAATGGATGAAAATGTTGGCACTAAATCAGATTCAACATATGGTGCAAAATTAGATGCAAAAAATGGGGTAAAAAAAGGCAGAAAAATTGATGCAAAAATAGATGTAAAAAGAATTACAAAATTAGAAACAAAAAATGGCATAAGATTAGATGCAATAACTGGCACAAACTCGATGCAAAAAAAGGCACTAAATCAGATGCAAAAGATACTATAAAACTCGATGCAAATTATGACACAAGAATAGAAGCAAAGAATGGCACAAAACAGGAAGCAAAAAATGATGCAAAAATAGATGCAAAAAATGGCACAAAACTAGAAGCCAAACCTGTTGTAAAACTAAATGCAAATCTTGGTGCAAAATATGATGCAAAATTTGCCGTAAACAAAAAGATGCAAAATTTGGTGCAAAAAAGGACTCTTTAAAAATTGTACAATAGAGCTAGATTTAGCACCAAGTTGATCATCGCAATGGAGAGAAAATTACACTAAAATCTAATGCTAAATCTGGCATAAATTTCCTGTTTTGTTGTAGTGTTTAAATTCTTGGAGGACAAGTTTTCTCCATTCATGAACATCATCATCAAGTACTTTACTTGTGAAGATAGGTTCTCCTGACTATATGCCTACCAGATTAGACTCTTGATGCATTTCACTAGGGTGAGAATAATGAATATGCCCTACTTCATGTTCAGAAACATTGAGAAGATGACACTCATTGTAAGGAAGAAACCATACCCCCAGTAGTTAACTAGCATTTACCACTAGTCTTTGATTAAAATCATTGTTTTACATCAACTGAACCTTCTTAACATGTCATGGGAGATTTTCATTTCTCATGACATGATCAAAGGCCCTCAAGTCTTTTCATCAGTTCCTCATGAAGAAGGTGGACCTTCAAGACATGAAGAGGTCCAAAAGACTGAAACTGTTGGAGTGCCAATATTTGTGACATATGAGAGGGGCACTAGGAAACTTTTGTAGCTGTTAGGAAAGTATCATCTCCACAAGGTGTGGAAGGGGTTTCGCCTTCATCTTCAGGAACCAAGAAAATGCTATCTTGACAAGGAATGGAAGGGGCTTTGCCTTCTTCTTTAGATAAACAGGTACACATTGAGCAACAACACAAGGGAAAAGGTAAAAGCAAGAAGAAGATGCAAAAGAAGGATCTTGGAGATGGGCAAGAGAGAGACTTTGACCTTGTTGATCATGAGGACACACAAGGAGTGGATGTCATTGACTTGGATACGCAAGATCTAAAGACTGTCAAAGACATGATCATAAAAGAGAAATATGCTGAGATAAAATCTTTGTATGACAATTTAGAGAGGGCTAAGTGGATCATCAAATATCTAGAGCAAGAAAACAAACAATTGATCAACAAGCAAGCCCACATGGAGTTGCAAATGATCAAGGAGAATAGGTAAAAGGCTAAAGAGGCAAAGGTCAAGTTGACCTCAATTGAAGAAGAGATCGAGAATGACTAGGAAACTTGGCTTGAGACGGTTAATATACACCTTGAGTGGCTGATTGAGAAGGCCAATAGAGATAAGAAGATCCTTCACCACATGGCCTACCACTACATGACCTGGAATAAAATCTACAACATAACAATGACGAAGCTTAAGGCTAGGTTGAGGAAGGCCTTAAGGAGAAAACAGGAGCAAGAAAAATTGAAAATCTTGTTTGAAGCCCCACTAGCCCATTAAAGCAATTAATGATAATGCCTTGTGCCAAACCTGGGCAACTTTTGATCAATTTTGGTCATTTTCAATTTTTGAAATTTTGTAACATAGAAATTTGCGATGGCGCTATGCTTTTCACTGGAATATGTTTTGAAGAAATGGCCTATATATTTGGATTCAGCATACTGAGAGCATCAAATCCAGAAAATATCAGCTATTTTGGAGCAAAAATTAGTCACCAAAAGGTGAAAAGACCATCAAAAAATGACCTCTCTGCTTCTTTCTGGACACACAAAAGCAGCCTTGGGATATTTCACTTTTGAGCGGGCAACTGACATCCAAATGCAAAAATTCAAGATGTTCTGAAAACTAGACAGGATGTCCTTTCCAATGAGATATCTTGGGCTCAATTTAGCTAAGGGGAAGGCCTACAAAAGTAGTTGTGAAGTCGCACGACACACCTGGCCAATGGCACTACACATAGAGCTAGTTTGTCCAAAAATCCACTTTTCACCTAGTTTTTCTACAAGTTGACTTTTTCTCTCATCATGGATGAATTTATGATTGAAAATGATGTTATGCTATGTAAATTTAATTGTAAAATGACCTTATAGGGTATATTCATCATTTTGAGTTGGTTTGGGGGTTAATGAATTAGTCTCCATGATTATATAGGCAAGTTGTTCCACTGCCTATATTCCCGTTCCTTGTTGGGAAATGGTTGTAACAGTTCCTTATCTCTTGGATTTGATCCCTGATGGTTATCATAGGTGGTTTTAATGTCTATATTATGTATTTTTTCTGTCATTAGCAAAGGTTGGACTCTCTTGGATGCTCTGAGCTACATTGTACATCTCTACAACAGTTTGCAAGGAAATAAACTAGGATTTTTAGCTATTTTCATTGGATACTTGTGGTAATGTGTTTTTGCATAGTTTCTTGTTTTGCCATTAGTTTTTCTCATGTGTTATGTGTGCCAAAATCTAATTAATTCTTCTAAGCTAAATGAAATCAAGATAGATAGGTAGAATACATTGGTTACAATGCTCTGCCTTGGGAAGGCATTTAGTTTTTGATGTTTTCTACAATTTGAAGAGGATACATGATCTCTGCATGCCCTCCTCAGCTAGTCATCAGTATTAAGCCTTCCATACCACTCGATTACAAGTGCCAAAACACTTATCTACCTCTCCCCATAGAACACCCTGCATCCTGACCTCATTTCTCAAACCCTAAGCTGCTTACTCCATTTGATCCAACAACAAAACCATACAAATCAACCAAAAAAACTTAGAGATATTATACCTAGACTAAAATCCATATTTGATCCAGTCATCTCAACTGAGATTGATAAGGAGGGAGCCCTCTCCCAACCTGGTAGGGCTAGCTACCAGGTTAAGCTTGGTTTGTGGTTATCCTAGGATTGCCTCCCTTTAGTCTAAGGTCAATCTAGGCTCTAACAGAACCCTGAGCTCATCTTATAGTCCTTGATGCATCTCATGTAGCATCTAAATGGGGAGAGTTGCAAGGTTAAGGCTCAAATTCTTCAGATGAAGTAGGCACACCTTGTCCTCTGAAGTCTCAACGTGTAAGGATCCCTCTCGTAACTGTATTTCATAGAGGTCTGTGGTGATATTTGTTGTTGAGGCTTTCACACTCACTTGAGTTAGGCTTTCTTGTCCTATGCTTGCTTGAATTACACGTATCTGGACTTGTAATTCCCTAAGGCCCTGTTGTACCTTGTCTAGTGCTTGATGGTACTACTCCTCAATGTGTCCCTGAATAGTTTCTATTTCATTGCGGACCACATCACCGATCTTATGAAGGTCCTCCTCCATTAGTATCAATGGTGTCATGCTCACAGACTTGTTGAAATTTTTCTTCTTGCGAGCTCCCATGGAACTTCACTTCTACCTCCTCTTGAGTATGAAGGCAGAATCCAAGTTTGCACCCCCTTCCTCTTCATCTAGAGTCTTGGCCTCCACATCTATGCGCTCTCTTTTTGGTTCTTCGAGGTCAATAGTGGCCTATGAAGTTGTTGATTTTTCCTTTCGTGGATTCACCTCTTTTGCAAAGACCTTTTCTTTCAGTGCTTCTTTCTCCTTTGTAGAGGCCTCTTTTTGTTGTGCGACCTTTTCTCTCTGCACGACCTTTTCTTTCATAGAGGCTTTCTGTGTTTCTTTCTTCTTGTCTTTCTCTATTGCTATCATAGTTGTGCCTTTTGTAGCCTTACTTGGTGCTGTGCCTTCTTCTGATTGGGTGAGCCATTTGCTCAACCATTTTTCTAATGATCCCCATAATATCATCTCTGTGACCAAGTATGGAAACATATGTCGTGTGCCTATGGAATCCTTCTTTGCGCGGATATACAAATTATGAAAATATGCCTTGAAATCGAAAATATTAGCATATTGTGTATGTAAACTTGGTGATAAAAATGATTGTTGATTGATGTCCATCCACTCAAACAAAACCCAAAATATCATTATTTCCATGATGCGTTCTAGATCCTTCATTGCCCAAAATGAGGCGAATTTTGTAGCCTCACATAAGTCTCAATCATGTTGTGTGAACTGACTCTCCCCAAGTGTCCTCCATACCACTAATGTTATCAACATAAGTAGCCATGGGTAGTGGAATGCCTTGCTATTGTCCCGGGGTTCGCGAAAATCCTCCAAGAACTCACGACGTAGATACTAAGCCCAATTATATTGGACATATTTAGCACACTGCGTAGCCAAAAATACTACTGGCATCAACACTTCATCAGTGTGACACTTCCTCGTGATCTTTACAACCAATATTTGTGCAACAAGCTCCACAATGCCATCTGAAATGGAGCTAACCGCATAGCCACACAACTTCTTCACCAACCTGAAGTCACTCTTCATTTTGTCTACTAACTTCTTCTCCTATGATTACCCCATGAAAGAATCTATGTGATTCATGCCCTAATACACCAACAAGGTTATTCGGTGGATCAACATATCAGTGATTGGAATGGGCCCTCCCAACGAAAGGAACCCATCATGAACTAGCATCAATAAATGATGCACACATACAGTGTTAATGGTGTTGTGGCTAAAATGTGGCACCAACAACATGTTGAGCAACCCTGTGTGCTCAATTCTAACTGCCCACTTCATTAGTTCAAGCCATGTAACATCAGACTCCTCATAGTAGACCTTCTTTAGATATTTTCTCAGTTCCAACTATGGGAACTTCATGTGATACATCAGGCTCCAGTCTTCCATCTTGAATTACGATATCCTTGCCAACAAATTTTCCCTCAAAAGGTACCTCTTCTGGTTACAATAGTGTGGAGATATGGAACCTCGCTGAATTTGGGTCCTTATTTACTTTGGATGTTGATTTCCTAGGGGTTACATAAGGTGGTAGCCGAGTAATTGACATAGCTTCGTCAACATCAATCGCTTCAACCCCATTAGTTAACTCTTCCTGATCTAAGTCCAAGGGTTCCATTCATTGATTTCTCTTATCCACTTGACACTTCTGTTTGATATTTGTGGGATTCTTTCATGATGATTTCCATGTCGACGCTTTTTGGGGCTTCTTTTTCTTCTTCTCTCTTTCCACATAGGCAATGGATTTAGGCCTTGGTCACCTAGGTGTTGTAGTAGGCATGAGTTATGTTGCAGTCATTCTCTCCTAGAATCTTTCCTTCTTCCACTCAGTTAAATTTTCCTCCCACCAAAGTCCTTGATGTCCAAACTTCTCTCGAGTCTCCATCTAATCCCCTCCAGACATGCAGTGATTGTCTTGGTGAAAAATAAAGTGCAAAATATCAAGGAAATTTCTTTGTAAGAAAAGTTTTTTGAATGTGGAGCGGGATTTTGTTTTTATAGCCCATTTTGAATTAAAATCCATCCATTCCCTCCAAATCTCAATCATTAATGTTCCTTTGGCAGTAGATTTCCAAAGATGTGCTCCTTAAATGCTCTCCCCCTTCTCCCTTTAATGGAAAAATAGCCATTCAATCATCTATAGTGCTTCCAATGGTTCTTTTTGGCTAGGTTACGTGGAACCCACTATGATAATGCAACTATTTCATCACTCTCTTTTGTGCCTTTCTCCCAATCGTCACAGAACCCCTTTGCTTCGCCAAACTATCCTTTTGGTAGGGTAGTTTATAGTCTCATACTTCCTTGCAATTGCCTGAATTACTAAGATTGTCCTGCATTCATATAGCCATTACATGGGGTGGGATCACCTCGGTACAATTTAAGCTCGCTCCCAGATTATGCGTAGAAATAACTCCTCATTTAGCTTTGTGAGCTAAATTGCACCTCCATGTATAATCTCCTTGAGGATGTATGACCCCAATCAGCAAATTTCCTAGAAACTTCGTGAACTTGATGTCATAAAACAATATTGAATCTCCACTTTTAAAGGTGTGTTTCTTAATGTGGCTAGCAAGCCATGCCTTTTTGTGAAGCTTTTGCACCTGCTAACGAAAAATTTCCAAGAAGCGATCCTCTTCTAACTCAACTATTTTTGCAATGGCATTCTTCCATGGTATCCCGATCTTCCATCCATGTGACTGTAACAATCCTTAAGATGGGAATGATGTATTCCATTGGCATCACTTCCTCTTGTCCATAAGCTAGCCTAAATGGTGTATGTCTAGTTAATTTCTTATAATTAGTTCTATACACCCAAAGAACAACTGGTATGTGCACATCCCAACCATTCCTATTTGCATTACAAATCTTCATCAAAGAAGTTTCTAGGATTTTACTAAAGGCTTCCATTGTATTGGTCACTTGAGGATGATACAACATGATTTTATGATGATACATGTGAAATTATTCAAGTAGAGAAACAATGGTTTCATTCAGGAAATGCCAACCCTTGTCGCTCATCAAAATCTTAGGACTTCCAAACGGAGACAAAATGTATTTAAATATGAACTTCGCAGGTGTAGCCATGCTACAAACCTTGACGATATGTGCCTCAGTAGACCTGGTTAAGTATTCGTTCTCCATAATGATGTATCATGCTCCTGTCTTCTTTCCTAATGGTTGAATCCATCCCACAAAGTCTATTTCCCATTTATCGAATGCTTTTAATGACACTTCCAAGATCAGAGGAAATTCATCTCTTCACGACGACCTTCCCATTCTCTAATAGACATCGCATGCCCTACAATATTCCTTGGAATCCTTGTGCACAGTTGGCCACTATAACACCACTCATAGGATATTTTGCATCGTCACCCTTCCTGCATAATGTCTTGCAACAACACCTCCATGTGCTTTAGCGAGGATACTTCGTCTTTCATAATCCGGTACATATCTGAGCAAAACTTTATCCAATTCCATTTTATATAAGTGCCTTGCAATGATAGAAAAATATGTAGTCCTGACCACCAATTATTTCTTATGTTGTGTCATATACCCTTCAGGAGTAGTACCCATAGACAAAAATTGGATTATGTATGAAAAATGTTCATCTGCAATGTGCACAACAAAGAGCTATGCATTAGACAATCCTTCATCAATACTTGCAATTTCTTTGCCATTCTCAATTGGGGAAAGGTGATCTAGTCCAACATTTAATCTCCCTAGATTCACAACTACTTCAAAGTCATATTCCTGAAATATTAGTGACCACACCTACAAATCCACACCACCCCCCCCCCAAACAAAGGATTGTTAATGAGGTACTTCAGAGTAGAATCATTTGTTTACATTTTGAAGTGAGCACCTAACAAATAATGCTTGAAATTTTGGAGTGCATACACCATCTCCAATCCTTCACACTCTGTGGTCAAATAGTTCTTCTCTTCTTTAGACAACTTTCGGGTGAGGAAGGTGATTAGATGGTTAATATCACCTTCGCGTGGTTGGGTTAACATTACTCTTAATTCTATGCAAGATGCATCTACATGTACATGAAATTCTTTCTTCCAATCGAGGAACACCAAAATAGATGCTCTAACAATATTTTCCTTTAATACATCTAAGCTTTTTTGGAAATCATCATCCTAGTAAAATGTCGCATCCTTCTTCAATAATTTTTCCATGGGTAGAGTGATCTACGCATATGCCTTGATGAATTTCCTATAGTGTACTCTATGGCCCAATGTTGTGCGCAACTGTTTGACATTCCTTGTAGGCTCCAGATTGAAAATCACAACAATTTTGGTAGGGTCCACCATCAACCCTTTCTTACAAACAACGTAGCCCAAAGGTATCTCATATTGTATGCAAAAGATGCACTTCTTTAGATTAAGGGATATTTGATATTTCCTACAAGTATCCAACATTAGATGAAGACCAACAACATGCTTATTACTAGCCCAAACACCATCCAATCATCAAAGTAAACCTCCAAAAACTTTTGAATATATTCTTTAAAGGCTACGACTACCACCCTAGAAAACATCACAAGGTCATTCTTAAGTCCAAAGGGCATAACTATATACTGAAATCAACCCCATTATGTGGTGAAGATAGTCTTAATTTCATGTTCTGGCATGACCTTGACCTGGTGATACCCTGAGAACCCATCTGTGAATGAGTAGGCTTCTTGACCCCCAACGTTCTCCAATACCTCATCTATGAATGATGTAGGGAACGGGTCATGTACACAAGAATCGTTTAACTTCCTTAGATCTACATAGGTTCATATTTCACCCTTTGTATTCTTCTCCTGAACCACCGTAGGAATAACCCAAATTGATTCTTCTATAGGCTCGATTATCCCTACTGCAAGCATCTTATCTAATTCTTCATGCACTTTTTATTTGTACTTAAGATTCAATCGGTATGGGTGCTACTTTACTGACTTCGCATCAAGCTTCAGAGTGATCTTCATAACATTCAGATCACCTACTCTCCCCTTCAAATCAAAGGACTTTGTCAGAAACAAGTCTTTATATTCTCATAATAGCTCTATGACTTTATCGACTGTGTCCTCATCCCAGTAATTACCTATATTTGCAAACTTTGGTTGCGCTTTTGACCCATTGTTCAATTGCTTGGCTTTCAATGGTTTTGGGATGCCGGGAAATTTTCCCCTAGGCCCCGTGACTTCACGCTGATCCTCTTACTCAGTGACACTGATATTACTCGGATATTCCTTACCTCCTTCTGTGGTAACATTATAACATTCTTGAGCATGGTGGAGCCGTGTACTCTAGTCTGGTTGTACCCATGTGACAGGTTCTTCCAACATCCTGAATATTACAACCTTGATTTCTTGTATTGTTTCACCAATACATTTGAATCCATCCTCAAAGATGAATGTTTACAGGAAAGTTTCCTTCAGAACATCCCACTCCTCAATTCCATGTCACACTTCTGTTTCTAAATACCAATTCATTTGGGTAGTATCCAAAGTGTGGCAGAATATGTGTACCCATTAGGGTTGTGGTTCATCTCCCCATGCCCTCGTTTACAAGCCAGATGTTCGTGCGAGTAATTATTCCCTATATATTTTCCAGTAACGCGAGTATTGGCGTATCTGAACTATAAATTCATGATTGTACGATATTCCTTCCAATCTGCAAAGCTGTTCTTATATGTACCCCACCATCTGGCAGGTGTAGCAATGTCTAGTGCCTGGAACAAGTGTTCCTCGAGTACATCCCCTTTAAATTTATCCAAAAGTAAATTTACATCATCTAAGCCATCATAATACGATATATTGTGTACCTTAGTAGATATGCATCGAAGTGACTTCGTAAGAATATTTCATCGCAGTGTTGATACTTCATGCAGTCGATTTTTCCAATGCTTAAGCTCCTCATCTGGATCCAAGTTGCAAGATTTGTCCCTTTGCCAAGTAATCTGCCCATTCGTTGTAGGGTTGATCTAGTCGTCATCTTGCGTAGTAAGATTATAGATCATCTCAATATCATCCTCATCATAGTAACCTCATATTGGTTCAGTATACCACGCACCCTCGGCTAGATCTAGTGGAACAATGACTCTCAGTTACTTCTTCTCAAACATCATTATGCACTCCTTCAAGTTGATGACTGCATTCATATCAAATTCCCAATCGATTCCAAGGAGCACCAGGTAGGGATTACTATCATCCACTACTTCAATTACTTCAAAATCCGCTATAACACATGCCCCTTTAATATCTATGATTACTTCATGCAAGCACCCCATAGGAATAATCTTCTACTCGTTCATCATTCACAGTTGAATTGGGGACCACTATAGCATCGACTTTCCCACTATTTCCCACATTTTTTTAGGCAAAACATTCGCATAAGATCCTAGATCAAGGATCACCTAGTCCATTTCAAATTCTCCAATCTATGCAGTCAATGTCGTCTCTCAACCAGTCCATTTCTTACCCTTGTGCATTTTGTGGACTGCGCGTTGTTTAGGCAGTAACTTACCCTTACCATTGCATATTTCTATCAACTCTTCAAGTCCCTCTACTACTTTTTGGTCCCTCATGGGCTTCATGCAAGTCTATAAGAATGATGTTAACAATGAGAGATTTGTTTCCTATGCAAAATTGACTTCTTCAAGCTTCTCCATTCGTGCACCTTGATTTGTTGATGTGGAAGCTCTTGAATTCAAAAAGCTATTTTTTGCCTCCATAAAAGTCTCCTTTTCCTTATGTAAATAAAATCCAAGATCTTTGTCAACATCCTTGTGCACACATATACTTTCTTCTGTTAGTTTTCTTTTATCTCACCATCTGGATGTTCTGGGTAGGCTACTAGTTCTTCTTCTCTTGCATATTTGCAATGAGAATGGGATAATCTTCTATAACATGCTAAAATTGTTGGCAATATTGACAAGAGGGGTGCCTCGGGTTCTAACAATCTCATTCAAAGTGGCCTGGTTCCTGAAAATTGTAACAAATGATATGTCTGCGACCTCTTGCAGCTCCTCCCCCTCATCCTCTTCCTCATCCCTGGAATCCTCCACACGCTTCAAGTGTGCCTTGTCCTACTGAGGAAGTGTTTTAGCCTGCACTCTATATATTGGAGTTCTATCCATCATTAACTCATATCTTTACTAATGTTGCTCATCGTGCCCTACAAACTTACAAAAATTATAGAATAGTTGTTGGGGAGTCTGCACAAACTTCTATAATAAGTGGAAATTATATTTTGTGTGTTTTCCTATGATCTTGTAGATAGCGCGTCATGGGACAACACGGGTAATCAATCCAGTGGTATTTTCTATCTTCAGGGGGACAAGATCTCTCCCAATTAGATAGTTCTAATACACCAAGCAATGATCCTTGTCGTGACCATGGCCTTTGCACTTTAAGTAGCATACTTCTATGCTAGTATCCCTTTGAATCTCTTTCCTCTTTTTGAGGTCCCACAATTCCAGATGTAGGGTAGCCAACTACGATTGAATCTGCTGCACTCACATATTTATATCGTGAATAGGCGAAGCCTCAAACTTCATAGAAATTTCTAGTGCTTGAGCCTGCGTTCCAAACTTCTGCTGTGCCAATGGAAATCTCAAGTAAGGTAACTGTGAAGAAAAATACCAATCCATATGCTGCTTATCTGAGATCTGCAGATTAACCTGTTGTAGTAGACATTTCAACATTTGATCAAAATGTCATGCAGACTCATTTACCCCATGCATGATTTATTTGACCTCAGTTACAAACTGGGCTTGAGAATTCAACTTCTTGAATTCATTACTTAATGCATCTTTCGTATCTTTCAACGTTGCAGCTTGGTGAGTCATATTGTACTTAATATACCAAGTTAGTTCCTTACCTTGCAATGTTGGGACCAGCTGCACTTTCTTCAGATCATCATATTTTATCTATTATGACTTACACACAACATCTACTACAAACTAGAATTGTTCAAGATCTTAAGTCACTAGGTCCTCGAATATAGGCACTTTTATAGTGCTCACCATATTCAATAGTGGAGGTGGAGGTGGAGGTGGAGGTGTAGGTGTGTGAGGTGGAGTGGATGGATGTGGTATTCCTGCAATACCCTAATTTATCATGTGTGGAACACCATGAGGCATCTTCATACTATTACTTTCTTCATCACTATCAGATGCTTCCAACAAAGGTTTGTACTCTGCACTTGAATCTAGATCTCTTATGAATTCTTCCCCACTTCGCGTAGCTCTCGTCAAGTCTCGTATAAACATTAATTTAATGGCATAACCCATTTCTCACACAATAGCATCTTAATTAAAGTTTTTGGAGACTTCATATACTGACCTCTTGGTCCTTTGAAAAACTAGCACTCAGCTTCACTATAACTAACAGACATGTCAATCACGAACTCAATAATGAATCCACCCAAAATACTATCGATCCAATAATCAACAACCTTCATGAACTTGTTTTCTGATCCTTCCAGACTCCTTACTAACTATGGAGTCCACACAATAGGATTATCCATCTTCCAAGTACCTTGACCATCTTCCAATTTAGCCAATCATTCATATAACTTGCACAGAAAAGAGCAAAAGAAAAGTTTGTGTCCTTTCTTCTACAAGTATCTATTCAACCACTCTTCTTTCGACAAGCGTGGATTCCTAGTTTCTTGGGCTACAAACTCATGCAACTTCCTATCTATCCACTTTTCAATTTACTTTTCAGTCGCTATCCACTTATGCCACATCACACATTACTTAGATAGATCCCCATATCAGAAATGAAACCATTTGCTAGCTTGATGGGGCTCAAACCTAGGTTAAGATTTAGCTGTGCTAACCAACAAAATCCTACGCTACCAGCACTTTTAGAAATAAATTGGGTAGTGCAAGCTGTAGTCTAACCCGAGGTAGTATTGAGGGAAGCTAGAACTAGGTTTATGCATCTAAAGGACTATGTCATGTGCTTCTATTAGACTTAGGGCTCTATCCTGAATTTCACAAACCATAACCCTTAAAACCCAGAAGTTACAGTAAATAACAGTTAACATTCTAAACCCTTCACCAATTGCACTAAACATTCATAACATCATATAAAGAAGCAAATCTACTTCTTTGTGCATCTATTAAGTACATTCTCAGATTAATTGCATTCAATCAGATCAACAATACAGTAAATTCATAAATTAATAATAACACATAGATATGTAAATAAGTCTTCAAAACAATGTTTTTTATGCTTATATCTTCAAATACAGACTCTTCCAACCCTTCGCACACAGCTTTAGGGGCCCGCGCACTCAGCTATAAACTTACCAAGGTCTTCATCCACATAGCTATAGGAGCCTTCCCATTTGCCCAAATATAGAAAATAGACTTCTATCTCTTACATAGATCATTGACTGACTGATTTCTATAACTCTTCTATGACTCCTTTTTATATCTTTCTTTATTACAATACCATTGTCCACAAACCATGGGCGGGTCTCAAAATGACTTGACTCCTAACAAACTAAGCGGATTTGACCTTCCTAAAGCCCCTTAGACTCCTATAGACTTGCACTAATCATGCTCCGCTCCTCAAAATGTAGAGAATTTACAATATTAATAAAACTTTTACAACATTTAACCCCAGGGGACCCCATCCCAACATTTCTGCTCATTATTTGTTGGTTATATGTTGGTTAGATGATGCATAATATCTATGGATCTTGTTGTATTTGATGAATATATGAATATTTTATGAATGTATGGACTAAAATATGATACTAAAACTATTACGAGAGGGAGTAAGACCTTCTTGGTGAATCTTAGATAAGTTTTACACCGCTATGTTCAGATATGATTCACGGCCTCTAGTTTACATTTTCTCCATATGTTTGACAAAATGTATGTCATGATTAGGATTGGTTAGGTCAAGTATTTGATAAATGTTTCTATTAGAGGCTTTGTCTTTGTGTCATTTATTGTTTTGGACTATTTCAACAAGTTCTAGGCAGTGTTAAGGAGTCTAGCATTGAAAAGGTGGCACAAATTTCGTCGTTGCAGGAACAAAACTACGAAATTGGGACAATAGTCCATAGCTTCTAGGGTTATGCATATTACTAGAGGCCTACATTCACATGGATGTTGTACTATTCCTGTTACTGGAAGCCTAGTTTAGTGAAAAATAAGTCTAACTCAGGGTCTAGGCCCTTGGGGTGGTTGTTTAATCCTTGGGGGTCCTGTAGCTCCTAAGGAAAGTCTGTAAGTTTTTAGTTGTTGAACCCACTTTCTTAATTGTATCTTGGAGGTTGAGTCATATCATAGTAGCCCTTCATCACATGGTTACGCTAGGGGATCAGTGAGATTGGGTGAATGTGGGAGGAGGGTGGTTACAAAGTGGTATTAGAGCTCCTAGGTTCAACAATTGGACTCTATGGGCAGAATGTATTTGTCATGCATGCATGTTAGTTGCTCAGCTTCAAAAGGACCTGTAGAATCACAACAACATACTACTATGCAAGAAAAAAGGATCTAAATTCACAAATAATGTAGGATCAGATGTACATTAACCATATACAAGCACATATAAACATGTACACCAGGATATGGAAGGAAACAAGAATAGCTTTATTCAGATAAATGTAGCAAGAGGATTAAAACCATGAGCAGCTCTGACCCAGCATCATCCTCCAGCTAAGAAGCCCTTCTTTCACCTCAAGCAAAGCAAAATCACCCAACACTATGAATGTACACCAGAATACCAACAACACTTCTCTATAGATTACAAAATTTGAGCCCTCGGATCTCTGTGATGAGGGATCCATATATAGATGATTACAGAGAGGTGAGTCATCTTTTCGGATCTTAATTATTGTCTTCTCTGATAGTTCCTGCTTCCACTTGGAGAATGAAGATCTCTTACTCACCCCTGGTCGAAAATGGAGTGGCAAGTGTCAGAGGGGAAGCTTCTGGAAGATTCCATGATCTTCCACCTCACGTTTTGGTCCCTACCATTTGTCCATTCCCAACCATCGCACCCTACAAAGGAGTAAAATAGTATGCATCGCACCCTGTACATTGGGAAGGTGATATGCATCACATCTTTGCATGGAGCTTCTAGTATGGTCCAATTTTGACCATTTACGAGCAATTTTCAGTGGAGAACTTCTAGGAGATGATGTAATCAGTTGACCTTGTTCCTTTAGGTAGTGAAGCAATCCTTTTGGGGACTTAAGAACCCTTAGTTTATGGACATTTGTGATTGGGGTTGAAGTGCCCAAAAATGTCTATAACAATCTTGTCCTAAAGATGAACCACACTAGCTGGTTCGAAATGTGTCATCGAGAAGGTTCTTATGTGATTTTTTCCAAAAGATGCTATAATAATTATTATGGATCACAAAAGTCTTAACTCAAAAAAACATCCTCCAATATCATGTTGACTCTCTCTGTCTATCTATCTGTCTATGGATGATAAGTTGTATTGAAGACCAACTCTGTACCTAGACCTACAAATAGCTCCTTCCAAAAAATGGAAGTGATCTTACATCCGTGACTGACACAATATTCTTCAGAATACCATTTAATATCACTATCTCTCTGATGAAATCTTGTGCTACCTCACTAGTTAAATATGTAGTCTTCACTGGAATGAAGTGAGCTACCTTGCTCAACCTGTTGACCATGACCGTAACAAAATCATGTTGTCTCACTATCCTTGGAAGACCTGTAATGAAATCCATGGAAATGGCCTCCCATATCCATTCTGAAATTGCTATAGGTTGTAGTAGACCACATGGATGCTTACATTCCGCCTTTACCTACTAACAATATAAAAATCTAGTCACGAACTCTGCCACTTCCTTCTTCTGATTCGGCCAATAGTAGAACGTCTTCACCACCACCAATGTATTCTGATATCTTGGGTGACCCTAGTATGGCTTGACATGAAACTCCCTCAAGATAAGCTTCTTGAGCTCATTGAAATTCAATACATAGATCTTGTTCTTGAATCTCACCAAACCATTTGCTGTGAGATGATAGTACACATCCTGATCACCTCTACCTGTACCTTCACCTGTACCTGTACCTACATTTGTCCATGTACCTTCACTTGTACCTATAATCTGTTGTAACCTATGCAAGATATCCATGTACTTGTCATCTTGTCATCCTTCCTAAAATATCCTATCTTGTAACTCTATCCCATAAGAGTTCATATCTGCTATATGATTTACCTGTACCTTCCTTCTAAAAGCATATGAAACCCGGTTCTCCTTACCTTTGATGCATTTGATCTCAAAGTCAAACTCACTGAGGGTGGTCAACCATCTAGCTTGCTTGGCATTCAGATTCAACTGGTCAAACAAAAATACCTCAACCCACTATGGGCACTGATCAGTACAAACCTCCTACCAAGAATATAGTGGCTCCACATCTTCAATTCATGACCGATCGTGGCTACCTCAGTTTCATGCATCCGATAGTTCTGCTCATGCTCTGTTATTTTTCGTGACTCATAGCACACTACTTGTCCTTCTTGCATGAGAAATCCACCAATTCCTCTCTTGCAAGCATTTTTACACACTATGAAATCCTTGAACCAATCCTCAATATTTAGCACTGGTGCATGTGTCAATAACTGCTTGAGCTACTCAAAACTAACTGCACATTCTTCCATCCATTTGAACTTATTACCATTCCTCTTCAGTCATGTGATAGGATATGTGATGCATGAGAAATTCCTAATGAACCTCCTATAGTAACATGCCAATCCCATGAATGATCTCACCTCATCCACATTCTTAGGAGTTTCCCACTCCATGATGGCCCTTATCTTTTCTAGCTCTACTACTATGCCTTCCTTGGAAATGACATGTCCCAAGTAATGCACCTCTCTCTAAAAGGATATGCACTTGTTAAGTTTAGCATACAACTGATGCTCTCTTAGCAATCTCAACATTGTTGTTAAATGATTGGCATGTTCTTCCTTGTTTTTAGAATATACTAGTATGTCATCAATGAATGTAGTAACAAACTTGTCTAGATAAGGATGCAAAAAACTATTCATCAAACACATAAATGTAGCTGGAGCATTAGTCAAACTGAATGGAACTACAACAAACTCATAATGTCCATACTTGGTACTGAACACAGTTTTGAAGATATCATCTTCCTTGATGCGTACCTGATGGTATCGTGATCTCAAGTCGATATTAGAGAACACTGATGCTCCCTTCAACTGATCAAACAAATCATCGATCCCAATGGGTACCTATTCTTAATCGTTACCTTTCTCAGCTACTTGTAGTCAGTGAACAATCTGAGAGTACTATATTTCTTCTTTACGAACAATACTAGTGCACCCTAAGGCCATACACTTGGCCTAATGTATCCCTTATCAAGGATGGCATTTAACTGCAAATTTAACTCTACCAACTTAGATGTGCTCTGGTAAGGTGCCTTTGATGCTACAGCTACCCTTGGAATCAACTCAATAGAAAAGTATACCTCCCTATGAGGTGGTAAATCTATAATCTCCTCAAGAAATACATCCTAAAACTATTGTAGAATTGGGTATCTGCTCACAACATCTACATCCTCAAATTCCTTACCTTTGTCACTAGAAATGTGCACTGCAAACATCACATAACCTTTTCTGCAACTATCCTTAGCATGTATAGTAGTAACCATCCTCACTGATGTAGGCTTCTTCTTCCCCTGCAAAGTTTTATTTTCGCAACTATCATCCACACGCTGAATGTCCTTGTCGAAGGAATTGACTTTGGTCCTGTGAAGATACAGCCAATCCATGCCCAAAATCTTACTATATGTACCCAATGGTAGTACATTAAAATGTGCTATTGTAGGCATCTGATTTAACTCAAATGGACAAGCTCTCACCCAATGGTGAACTCTCTTCTTTGTACTTGTAGCGAACTACACCAAGCAAGATTCTGCATGCACTTCTTTTATCAAACCACACTTATCCACCAGGTCAGAATTAATATAACTATAGTTAGATCCATGATCAATCAAACTAGAAATAACTTGATCACAAAGCTTACCATCCATCTCAATGATAGATTTTTGATGATCTGCCTACCTGTTGCCCACAGGTGCATAAATAGGAGGAATGCTATCACCAACATCAACAACTGTATGCGCCTCCTGAGCATTGTATATCTAGGGTCTACCACAACTCTGATACCATGGAAAATTCATCTTACGATGATCATTACCACATATCAAATGTTGCAATGGCTCCCTATCATTGCCTCTAGCCTGCTACTCTCCATGTCCCTTCTTAGTTGTATTGAACCTCTTGTAGGGAACTACATTTTCATTCTCGCTTGCATCTTGAGATATTCCTCGCTTTGGTGGCCATTTTCCTTAAGCTATCTCATTTATTTTCAAGTCATGCTTAGGATGAAATTTGCATTTTGACTGGTCATAACAATATTTCTACTTTTGGATGGCGTCCTCCAACGATCTAGGTTTATTGAACTCAATCCAGTATTTGTATGCTACTGGCAGTCTGCTGATGAAGCTTTGAACCTTGTCCTTCTCCTCCTTGAGGTAAGGCACATATCTAAACAACTCCAAGAAGCTACTAGTATATTCATCATCTGTCATGGAACCCATCCGCAACTCATAAAACTCCTTAGCTCTATCATCAAAGTACCTTTTCAAAAACTACTTCTTCTTGAAGAGGCTCTCAAAATCATGACAAGTCAAATTATCCTCATGTATATATTTAACATTCTTCACATCTTCCCACCATATATCTACTTTTCCTTTGAGAGTAAAAGTGGCTACCTTTGCTTTCATGTTTTCTGAATAGTCATGCAATATGAAGAATTTCCTCATACTAAGCAACCATGAATTTATATCATGTGATATCTTCATCTCTCCATCAAGGGTAGGTGGATTTTCTTTCTTAAACTCATATGGAATGTATTCCCTATCACTCCTCCTGTAAGGATGATAACGATGACAATCATGATGCCTATACGAAACATAACTAGAATAGTACATGTGTCCATCACCTCTCCTATCCGAAGTGTCCAACAACAAGCCATATTTGATCGTGTCTTCTCTATCTGACCGATGACCACCATAAGACCTACTAGCATGTGCCCCATTAGTTCTTTCCTCCTTCTCATGGCTGATCCAAAGTGGTCCCTGTCACTGCAATTCTGACAGACATTGAAGTAGTATCACATTAACCTCTACTTGTTTCTCTTGTGCCTGCATGATTTTGTCATTGTATGGCTTACAACTCCTTAATTATTCTTTTAATATTCTCAATGTATCTACCAAATTAGAAGAGATCCCAACACCACACTGCTCATTCAATTCATAGGGAGAATCCTTGTAGTCTACCATCTTTCTAGCCATTTGATCACTTTCCCACAAGACATACTATGTCAGCTAAACCAAATCACAATAAGCCAACATACCTTAGCATAGTTTGGAGAAGTTATCTCATATGAAAGATCGTCAAATCAACATGATACGTGTATAACATAATCATAACATCATATAGACATATGATACATAAGCACATAACCATGTAACCATCAGTCTAGCTAGAGCCCATTCATCATTGCATGACTATATCAACTACACACATACAATGGCTACATACATGACAACAACAACAATAACACCAATGTATACTTGACCACATGCAAACATTAACATGCATAATTAATGTGTAATCGACCACATACATGCATGAAAACATATAATCAAGCATGAAAAATGGTATTTGTAACCAAACCTACAAGAATGATATAGGTAACCAAGCATACAAAATGACACTTGTAAGCGACATATAAAAACATGTAACTAGTCATACACTCATGAAAACATGATTCACAAAATGACATCATTATTCCCATGGCGACATCACTAAGACCATGAACAACACCATGCATATGCAATAAGCATTCAAGGATGACTGACGTGTGCGCAACTAACATGAATGCTTGAAAAATACATTCACCCAAGGAGAGCGCATCATTACTTTGATACCAATCTGTAACCACCCTCCTCTCACATATACTCAATTAACTATCCAACTGGGATAAGCATGCGACAAGAGAGGCCACTATGAAGGGATTCAACCCCCTTGGTGACCTTAAGTAAATGGAATCGACGGAACACATCAACCATACCTTCCACATCAGTGACAACACCCACAGGAGACATCTAGGCCACTAAAATGTCTTTTCCTTGATTCCCATTAATATTTTAAAACTCTTAACCTCTACACACTCTCATGCTATAGGCACGCCAACATGTAGTGACCTTTCGACACCCTCACAGGCCTACAAGCTAGCATCCTAGGACTTTTCCCAATAGACTTGTGCTAGTGTCGACAAAATTCAAGGAATGTTTCTAGCCCAGAATTCCGACTACTTCCGAGAACTTGTTATAACTTTCAAATTCCATCAAGGACATGATTAAAAGACTAATAAACCAAAAATCAACCTCAGGATTAGTCTTGACCATCCCCAACTGGGCTTGACATTTCATCAAACAGTTGGCATAAATGTAACCTACAGGCCTAGGATAATAGATAGAGCATGAATGATTGAAAACTCTTATGAAACATGAAAAGAAGGATCACCACCTTCTCCATTGAAATGTTATAACATCAATTACATCTTGCATGCATCAGTTTAACAATTACAAGTAAATATATGAGATAACCATGACATGAACTTGTCAATTAACCAAGCTTATAACCAACATAAAACCATGTAAATAAAAGAGATATGAAAGCCATTAAATCCACATATAAAAAAGCGCAAGAGAAAGAGAACTTAACTTTCATTAATCATAGGAAAATCTGACCAGGTTCAAGACTTCCATGTATCACTAGACCATATACATGGCTGAACACAAATATTTCTTTTAGATAGTCACCCCCATGCCATATTCCAAGCACGAATATTGGGTAAAACAATCCAAAAAAAACCAAGGGAATCTAGAGGTTAAACCACTTCCACCATCACCAAACCATTATCACACCAAAACTAGTGCTTTGATCACAACCGAACATAACTTGGAATGCCATCCAAAATCCATCACTATACTTGAGGAAATTTTTGTCTCGTTGTCCCTTAGGCTTTATCGTAATCCAATCCTGGATCACTATGCCCTAAGCTGAGACTAGTCTCTTAGGATTTACCAAAATCCAAACCTGGATCACTAGGCCCTAAACTGAGACTTCCCCCTCACGCTTTACCATGTATCCTACCAAATTGGTTAAGGGATTCCTAGGCCTTAGGTAATGAACCTTAAGACCACCTTCACCCTATATTTTGAAATCCATGGGGTAAACCAATGCTCAAAACTGAGATACAAATCCCAACATACATGGAATTCAGAAAAAGGCAACGATAGGCTAAAAATGGTCTAGGTGGATCTTCAAAAGGTACCAGTGGCATGGTAAAAGGCTCAAAAATCCAAAGTGGCAGAACTTGGATAAAATTAGCATAAGATCAAAGTTCTCGTCATCTTGATTCCAATGGTGCAAACGACCATCAAATATAATTTCATATGAAGAAGTTAGAGAAAGTCAAAGTTTATGCTTAATTGAAGAGGTGGCAGGAGGAGATGACGTGGCATACACTCTCATCGAATGGGGAAGCACCACGTGGCAGGTTTCCATTGGTCTCACATATCACAGATCATAAAAGGAATAGGCTACGACTTAAAGAAAATTGACCCTAAGCAAGCCACGATTGCGATGCGATCAAATCACAATCTCCCATTGCAAAAGGAGAAGGCAAAAGAATCAGCCCCCAAAGCAAGTCCTGGTTGCGATGCGATATATCATAATGGCAGAATTATGTTGTGATTTTCAATATTGCAATCACATTTCACAAAGTGGACATAGTTGCATGTTGTACTAATTTTGGTTTGTGCCGATTATGGTTTATGATATGGACTCCCGGACCTGATATATTATATATCGTGGTTAATAGTTTCTTGAGTCCGCAGTTATTGTAGAGCGTCTGATGTATGGGCTTTTAATTTGTCTATTGATTCGAAATGTGATGGGAAAAACACTGATAGTAAAACTCTACCAGGTTAAATGCATGGTTAAGATTTTTTTCCATATTTATGAGGTTTGTTGTGGATATTATGTTGAACCCAAGATCCTTTGTATTAAAGAAAACATACCCGCCTCCTAAACTTGTCATTGGTTTAGAATTACCTTAGAATTAAGAGATTTACCATGAACATATATAAAGGACTATCCACATCGGAGAAAGGGAGAGAGAAGTTGTGGGATTTCTCATAATACCTTTGTAGAGTAGTGGCACCTGCTCCTGGTAGGTGGCTGGAACCTTGGCTCAAGTATCTAAAGGTTTCAAGAGGTGTAGGAAGCCCAATTATCATAATTGAGCATTCAGATAGGTGTTGCTGCATGATTTTTCACCATGATTTCAGTGATGTTATCAGTTTCTAGAGTTTGGCACTCTGTTTGTCAGCGATCTTCTATATTGGATGCATAAGGGTGTTTATGTAAAATCTAGTTGTACTTCTTCTTTTCATGCCAGTTAATAAATGAAGGCCTCCCCACTATTGAGCCGAGCCCATAGATGTTTTTTAAATTAGACGAACTTTGTAATCAAATCTCTGTGTATTTATCTCAAGCATGATTATGTTTTTACTCTTCGTTTATAAGCTCATGTTTCATGATTTTTAATAAGCTTAGTTACATGTAATTCAGATGCATCTATAAGAAAAACAAATCCTAGATAAAGTGGTATCAGAGAAGGTCTTAGTTGATGCAAGTTGCATGAGTACGGTAACTAGAAACAAGCTTCAAAGGATGTGCGCTACAAAGAGTAGACATGGTAGGTGTTAAAGCACATTGGGAAGAGAAGTGGTCTTTTGTTAATAAGAAATTGTGTCTGTGAATGACCGAATGTGCAGCCATGAAGCATGTTAAAGAAATGCACAAAGCCTTCCCGAGGATGTCCTGAATGGTGGAAATTATGTATGGTGTGTATGCGAAAAGAAGAAAGTAGGAGAAAGGAAAATACAAAAGTGATGCTTCATCCACATCTTTGATGCTTATGCATCTTATTCACTAGCTTTCTCATCTTCTCAACCCTTGAATGAGGAGGTTAACCAGAGCCTCCAAGAAGAGAATGTGGAATTAAAGAGGCTACTATGGGAAGAGAAAGAGGAGAAATAGAGGTTTCTACGCTAGCTGCAAGATAAGGACGAGGCTTTGGAAAAGTTGCATCATGAATCCTGTGAGATAAAAAGTAATTCTCCGACTCTGTGTATTTTTATTGATGTTGATTTCACCATTTTTGAAAATCATACCACAACAATCAACTCTAAATTGTTAAGGAGAATGGGATATGAGGGGAAGGGCCTTGAAATTAATGGGTAGGGAATCATAAAACCAATCAAATTAGAAGAATTACCTTCTCGGGAATGACTTGGGCATGTTAGGAAGGAGGTTGGGAAATGTGCAAAACAACCAACGAACCACCAATGATAGATGATGAGAAGCCCTAATCAGTTCTCTTCAAAATTGAGAGTGGAGGTAAAAGATGTTGATTTATCTTCAATTTCAACTCCACATAATATAATTTATGCTGGAAATGTGGAGATACCCATTATATTGACAAGCATGAGACTTCCTACCAAGATGAGGTATAAATGAGAAGGACTTGGTGTTAATGGCCAAGGCATAACTCAACCATTGGAGTTTGAGCAAAAACCTCGATTTTAAAGTTTGGTGTACACTAAAGGATAGTGCTCAAACATGTTAGAAGCTTCCATGACATTGCTAAACTCGTCGAGAAAAGAGGATGATGGGAATACATCACCATCAAACTATGGTAGTATGCATTACAGAAAAAGAGCCAAGGAAAGCTCTGATTCCCATGATCATACTAGAGACCAATAGCAAAGGTATAACAAGTCTCAGTATTCTAATGTTCATTTTGATTACAACCATATTGTTAATAATCAACAAAAATCATCGCATAGAAGAACTTGAAATTTTTGCAGATTACATTAACCATGTGTTTATTGAGTGCTGGAGGAGAATAGTAGCATGAAAGAGGATGAGGCATGAAATAACCTCTCAATAGTAGGAAAATAAGAAGGTAAATCAGATCCGGAGGAAGAAGACTTATTGTAGTCATTGCGGAAGAGGTGGTCATCAAAGAGCCACCTGTGAGAGGCTCCATCTAGAGCAGTGTCGCATGGACAAAGCATCCATGCATGAACTAGGTGAAACAATTGTTGAACTAACAAATGTGCCATAAGGAGATGAACCATTCAAATTGAAGGTGAAAATGGGTTTTCTAGGTGTGTCAGAATTTCATGGCCTTGTTTTTAAAATCATGTGTTGTGTGTTAAACTGTAAAATTGATGATGTGTTTCCATCACTTGTTGTAGAAGCAATGATGTTTGGCCTTATTTTTGTAAATCCTATGTTGCAGTGATGATGTGTTTTCCATCACTTGTTAAATCCAAAATGGTGTTTGGCCTTATTTTGTAAATCATGTGTTGTAGCGATCATGTGTTTTCCATCACTTATTGAAGCAACTATGATGTCTGGCATTGTATTAATAGTTGGGGTACTGGTTCCATTTTTATGTAAAATTGATCACAGAGTATGTGTTATAAACTTGTGGAAAGTATGGGATGCTTGGCTCGTTATTGGTCATAGAATTAAGCATGTAATTTGCAAGAGTATTGTACTACACGTTTGTAGGGGATGCAGGTGTCGGCTCATCACTTATGGCTCCAAAGGACAAAGGTGAAGGAAAAGGAAAGATGGACTTGTTATGACACTTGTGGTGTAGACAATGTACACAACAATTGTAGATTATTTTAATTCTTTTGGAGGACCAAAAGCTTCTCAATGGGGAGGATTGATCTAGGTGGATCTTCAAAAAGTACTAGTACCATGGTAAAAGGCTAAAAATTTCAAATTGGCAGAATTTGGATAAACTTAGAATTGGATCGAAGTGCTTATCATCCTAATTCCAACAGTATGAATGACCATCAAATCTGATTTCATATGAAGAAGTTAGAGAAAGTCAAAGTTTATGTTTCACTTGGACAGGTGGCAAGAGGAGATTACATGGCATACACTCTTAGCGAATGGGGAAGCGTTGAGTAGTAGGCTGCCATTGGTCCCGCATATTGTAAATTGCAGAAGGACAAGGCTGTAACTTGAAGAAAATTGGTCCAAAGCAAGCCATGTTTGCGATGTGATCAAATTGCAATCGCCCATCATTACAAGAGAGGGTGAAAGAATCAGCTCTAGAAGTAAGTCCTAGTTGCGATGTGATATATCACAATCACATATTTATGTTGTGATTTGTGATATCACAATCATGTTTCGCAAAGGGGAAGCAGATCCATGTTGTAGTAATTTTTGTTTCTGCAAATTGCGATTTGTGATATGGACTCCTAGACACGATATATTGTATATCATGGGTAATAGTTCATCAGGTCCATGGTTATCATAGGGCGCCTGATGTACAGGATTTTAGTCTGTCCACCGATTGGAAACATTGATGGGAAAAACGTTGATAGTAAAAGGCCGCTGAGTTAAATGCACAGTTAAGCATTTTTCCACATTTATGAGGTTTATTGCTACATATCATATCGAAGCTGAGATCCTCTATATTAAAGAAAATAAAACTACCTGTTAAACTTGTCATTGGTTTAGAAATGCTCATGAATTAAGAGATTTACCGCTAGCATATATAGAGGACTATCCACATCAAAGAAAGGGAGAGAGAAGCTGTGGGATTTCTCATAATATCATTGCAGAGTAGTGACACCTACTCTTGGCAGGTGGCCAAAATCTTGCCTCAAGTATCTAAAGGTTCTAAGAGGTGCAGGAAGCCCGATTATTAGAATTGGGCATTCAGACAGGAATTTCTGCATGATGTTTTGCCAAGATTTAGTGATTTTGTCTGTTTCTAGAGTTGGGCTCTCCATTTGCCAGCTATCTTCCTTATTGGACGTATAAGTGTGTGTATGTAAAAGCTACTTGTACTTCTTTTCATCCCACTTAATAGATGAAGGCCTCCCCACTGTTGAGCCAGGCTTGGAGATGTAGTCCAAATTGGACGAACTTCGTAACCAAAACTCTGTGTTTTTATCTCAGCCATCGTACGTTTTTACTCTTCATTTATAAGATTATGTTTCATGATTTTTAATAAGCTTAGTTACATGCAATTCCGATGCATCTATAAGAAAAAAAACTGGATCAGAAAACCATTGTCATAACCCGACAAAACCATGCCATCAACAGTAAGAGAACCATACACCAACATCCAAATCCATTCATTTCAAAACTAGTGAGAAAATCACGTATCAATATGTTACCTACAAGTATTCATGTTCAGCCTACCTGATCTTGATCTTCCTTCCTTGATCCTTGTTTTGCTTCCTTTCCCTTTTCTTTCTTTTCTTTCCTTTATCCAAAGCTATAGTTCTCCAAGAAAACTTTAAGTAACCAAGAGTGAGAGAGAGAGAGATAATAATGAGAGAGGTCCAAAACTTGAACTAAAAAAAGGTTACACTGACCAAGCCTAAGCAAAAACTTGCCAATTGATCCTCGGAAGCCTTTTTATTGATGAGGCCTTTATTTTATTCATTTTCCATTATTTTCCTTCATTTTCCTCCTCACATGCAACCTGTGACCTTTCTCCTTACTTCTCCCCTAATTTCCTTTATTTTCATACATAAATGTGCCAAAAATGACTTTTTTCCTTTTAATGCCTTTGCCTTAGCCTTTGCCAATTTCCTTAGGCAAGAACACATCTAGTGATGCCCACTAGGATATCTTTGCCCAACATTCAACTTGGAATAAGTGTCCCTTAACTGTGGTCTTATTTTTCCTTTATTAAATTTTATTACATTAACTTTTCATTAGGGCTATTATAGGAAGAACACAACTTACCTTGCATTACCATTTTATAGCTCCTCAACAATTGCACCCAATAGTGTTTTACATATTCATTTTCATAATAAAACCCTTCACAAAGTCAATTCACTACATAAACTGGCGAGCTGTAAACACTATGTGTAAGAAACGTGGGCACTATTTCTTTCTTAAAACAACTAATTAATGAAGATCTATTCTACTGACAAAATGCAATTGAAACTCACTTCTAATTCTAAGATAAAAAACTCAAACAAAAAAGGAATATGCATGAACTTTAGGATTTTCTTTCTAGCTTTTATATTCACACCTGCTAGTGTGGCTTATGAATACTATCTTTCACTACCTAAAAACAAGTTTTTAAGTACTCAATATAGGTTAGCTATCATTGATAAAGAGTCTTAGTTATAGCCCCAAGTTATCACAAAATCAAATGCAAAATTAAAGGACAAAGATTATGAATGAAATATTGGAACAAAAGCTCGTAAAATCAATCCTATGACAACCTATTATTAGTTGCTACTTGGTAGATTACTCGATTACTGGTTATTAATTTTCTTACTTGTTTCTCAAGAAAAAGTTCTATTTTAAGCCCCAAAAGAATTATCCACCTAAAAATATACTTAAGCACAAACATATATAAGCAAAACCAAATATCACAAAACCAATTTAAAATTCACAAGACTTGTCAAACAAATCAGTATATATTTGTTATGCTCATTATAGAGTAGTCTTCTATAGGAACTAAAGCATTCTCTCGCTATATTATCAAAAACTATATAGAATACACAAAGATTATGCTCTAGCATGAAGACACATTGTGAGCCATATTCAAACACAAAGCATATATAATTAGACAAAACTTGTTTGCACAAAATATATGTTAGCAATGTTTAAATGTAAGGCTAGGTTTGTATAATGATTCAAAATGAAATAAAAATGGGTCACTATGAGTTGATGAACTCATATCTAAAATTCTTGATACATGGTATGGTAAAGTACTCTGTCTCTAATCCCTAGCTGTGTATTACGTCTAAGATAGGAAATATTTCAAATAATTTTAAATCAGTGATTGGTATTGGTAATAGTGATACGATTATTAAAGAGAAAATTAAGTTGATTCATAAATTGTTGTCCAAATATCACACTACTTTTATGCAAATGAGAACAAGTTTATGTATAATAATATTGCTTTCAAAATACCATTAGGACCTTGATTCAAAATAACAATGGAAACAACGCAATTCACGTGAAATGTACAAATGATGTGATTAAGGAATAGGGGTGTGCTTATGTGAAACTATTATCATCCTACAACTATTCAGCATATGAATCATGTGCAAAAGAATATCCATAAAAAAAGTATTGTTAATCAGATGCACATTACATATTGTAACACGTGCAAGAAATAATAAACCTACAAATACACACACACAAATAGAAAAAAGGGAAAATACTTTACAACAAAATTGCTTTGTTGAGGGGCCCTTCCCATAATAGGTCCTAACTACACTACAATCTCACATATTAAATAATTAGGATAAGATAATAGATCAGAAACAACCTTTCATATTAATAAGGATCAAATTTACATTAGCTCTCTTACTGTGAAAAAAATTAATACATATATTTACAACCGTTTGAGAGTGAGGACAAATACAAATTGCATTCACTAACTAGCTAGCTTGGCATTGATATTCTTGAGTATATTTATTAAAGTTACATTAAAATGAATACATTAAGGCATACCCTTGGAAGGGAACTAGTTCAAAGATAAGGTTTGATCCCTGGATCGAAGGAATATGTTGCTCACGATAGCCAAAGTGTTAACCAACAAATATTTCCCATCTAGGTAAACTTCAATAGATCTCCTACAACCATGGTGTGCTTGAGTGGATCCCACATATGTTGTAATTGTAGTCAATAATAGGGTATTTTTAAACCTAATATGCAATTGGATCTCATAATCCTTACTTGACCCTTCAAAGAGCATGACAAGATACATATATGTGCTAAAAATGTTTCTGTCACATTGTTAAAAAATTGGTAAACATGGAGAGTGCTTCAGCCAAATGGATATTATTAGGGAAAATTTACGTTAAAAATGAGCCTTGAAAAAAAACATTTGACTAACAAAATTAACTTTAAAGGAACCAATAATATTCAAGATGGTGATGTTATCCCTAAGGCAAAAGAAAATGTAGAAAAAAGGAAAAGTGACTTATTATTGTTTGTCTGACTTGTCGCATTGTAGGTTCACTCAAAATTCAAGTCTAGGCACCATTAGACACAAAATTAAATTCCACATACAATGAGTACCCATGATGCACAATTTTGAGCAGATCCACATGAGTTTTTTTAAAATACATGACAAAAGCATGTTTCCATGATCTTTTCACGTATTTTAACTTTTTTTTTCGATGTGGATCTACATAGAAGTATGCAAAGTGGGTACTCTTTGGTCGTGGAAATTAATTATGCATCAATGGGTGTCTACTGTTGGAATTTGAATGAAACTATAAGGATATAAGTAGAGAATACAATTAAGAAAAGGTAGTTTTCTTTCTTTTTCCTTAAAAATTCATAAAATATTATTTTATTATTTTAACTATTATTTTATTATTTTCCCTTGGAGGTCAATTTTAGACCTCAAAATTCTCCTAGTGAAATGAAAATGTTCACATTGGACTGTGGTTCAATCGGTTCCAAAACCCTCCTATTGATAGTGAAAGTAAACTGAGATTATTTAATTTGTAAAAGAAACCCCTAAAAGCACTTAAATATAATTAAAAATAGAGTTTTGAGAGATTAATCATAGGATACTTGATCACACTATTAATGGGAATTAAGGGTTAATATTATAGGTTTATGAGGAAATTATATTTTGATAGTTAGGGAAATAGTGTCCAAAAAGGATAGCTAAGAATGACAATTTTGGAGTTCTTCATGACATCCTCTCAAACTATGGTGGTCAAAATATGAATATCAACTTCCGAGCCACATAAATATTTCATACAAACTCTTATTGAGATAATTGTTGCACTATTGGAAACATATTTGTGTCTATATTAGTGCAAAAATATTTTGTGCTAAAGCGACAAATATTTACCCCTCAAAACCATCATTTGATGCCTAAAACTTCTAAAACGTTTTACACCTCAATTCTCCACACTAAGGCCCTAAACCTTTTTTGTATAAGTGTTAATATGGATGACAAATAATATAGTGATCCAATATGGTTCAAAACAAGACTAATAGGAATGAGATCATATAGGTGTTGTGATACCATAAGTGGAGAAAGGTAAGGGAGTGTAAAGGATTTCTCTATTATTCCTTCTATTGTTACTAATTTATCATATTTATTTATTAAGCTATGGGTAGTGTAGAAGTCCATTTACCTAGAGTTAAGCCTTTAGTCATGTAATTTAGCAAGGCGTCTCCTCTACATTCTTGGAAGAAGATGAAGTTGTGGGGACAACTTCTTGTTTGGGAGAATGCATGGTCAATTCGTATCGAGATAGAGGATTGGAGAGAAGGATGGAAAATAGAAGCTTGAGAGAGGAGAATACCTAAAATAGGGTTCCAAGATTATATATATAAAATTGACAATTAAGCTAATTGGTGTATTGTTGTTGAAAGAGCCATGAAACCAACACATATGAAAGAAAGTTTTGTGACATTAGTTGGAGTTTTATATGTCTTTAATAAAAATCACTAGAAGGAGATAATTATAAGGGAATAAAGTAGAGAAGGAAGTCCTATTATGTTGTCAGAGGAAAGTAATGAAGGTGCACGAAGCTGCTCTATATTTTGCAAAACTTAGTAGTGCAAACCAAATTTCTTTGAATTCCTTGTAGGCTAAACTCAAAACCATTGTTCCTAGTTCATCCTTGTATTATCATAACCTCGCTAGCTGGTGGAGCTCCACAATTAACTATGTACGAGTGGGTGGAAAGTGATTAAGACTACTTAGTTTTGTTGATTACCTTATGTTTGGATATGACTCTATTTTTTAAATTGATTAATTCTCACATCATTCTTGTTAAAAATTTTGAATATGCTTTGGATAAAAAAATAGAAAAATATTGTGTATTTTGAATTTGTTGGCATTATGATACACGTATTTCCGTTGATGGAAACTCATTCATAGGTCATCTCAGATTTGAAAAAAGGAAACTCACAGTGTAACAGGTAAATTCAGAGGCAACAGGGCATTGGTACAGAAGAACAGGAAGTTGGATCAAAGGTCTACTGATCAAAATCAAGAAGTTGAAGGAAAATGATGTTTTTCGATGTTTAAACTGTATACACATGTTCAGATTGAAAAACCAATGTATACACGTTGGTTCACAAAAAAAAGAGCGTATACATATGCATGCAATTTCACAAGCGGAAAAGCACGTATGGGTTGGAAAATAAATAAAATTCAACAATAAAGAATACCAAGGGTCAATACGATGGTATCAGCCCACAATATTGACTGGAGTAAAAGTTATTTGATCCTGTCCAAGAATACCACAGACTCTAAGTGTTGTTTTGGTCCAAGGTATTGAGGAAGGCCAAAACTATATAAGGAGGAGAAGATCTAAGGGCCAAGGGTGCAATTGAAAAGGGTTTCTTAGGAATACTTCTATCTGAATTATATTTTATTTTGTACGGGTTATGATTATGATATAATCTGAAATATTTTGTGCACCTGGAATACAATGTTGGATTAGGATCATGCAACCTCAAATGAATTATCATTGTCTGATCTGATATTCATAGGGCTAGATCTGATTTCTTATGCATGTTTTATTATTTAAATATCATGACCTAGGTATGTTTGAAGTCTAGAATAGAAGTGAAGCTGTAAGTTAATATTTGCAGATCTATACGCTGATTTGCCTTGGTAAAGGCGCATATGCATGCAGGTTCGACTCTTCCAAGTATTGTATGCAAAAAAAAAAGCATGTTGCTTAGAAATGACTAATCTATCTGATCAATACTATTGTTTTACTGTTGTCTGTCAATGAAGTCTTCCTAGGTCTGAAAGTAAAACTGAATGCATAAGGAGTTTGCGTTTGATTTATTGATTGATTAAGTGAGAAGGGTTATCTTTGCTACCAACTGACTAGATCTCTGTAAATTAATAGTAGATGTTAAGAATACTACTAATTGGTACATATCTGATTCAAAAGTTTTAATGATTCAATATTTTTGGAGGTACACATAGGTTTTGTTGAAGGAAGTAGCGTATACACAGAGGTTGGGTTCATTAAAGTAGCATATACATTCTGATGTATGATTCTTGAGGTTGCAGATGGTTCTGAATGATGATGTAGGTTTCTGGGTTCATCACAGTGTTCTGGTGATAGTGATATGAGTTTTTATATTAACTGATTATTGGTTGATGCAGTTTGATTTTCTGAGTTTTTGATGGGTCCAATGTGAGAATTTCATGAAACATGGCCTTCATATTGTATTGTTGTGTACCATGAGCATCTAGTCTGAAAATTAATGAAACATGGTCCCTGAAGGAAGAGAGAAGATCATAGCTTTCTGTAGGCCAGCGCCTATGTACTAGTAAACATATCAGCTAGTACAAGAGCTAGAGAAGGTTGTAGCTTTCTGCAGGTGGGTTCCTACGTACTAGTATGAGTCTACACTAGTACAAGATTGTAAACATATTTTCTTTATATTAAACGAAGACAAAGATGACAACAGCAAGTGGATTTTCTCCCGCATTGGGTTTCAACCTTAAATCTTGATTTTCATGTGTTTTGCTTATGTGTGATGTTTTATTATGTTATTACTGCACATATTTGTTGTACAATAAGTTGTTGATGCATTTCTTAAAAATAAACACATGATAAATTGACTATATCATAAAGTCTTTGGGTATACGTTGGTTTCTCTAATCATAGTAGCATGCACACACAAGTTCACTTCACTGAAGTAGTGTATATAAATCTATTTGGAAAATGAAAAATTATTGAAGTAATAATATTTTCAACCCCCCCCCCCCCCCCCCCAGTACTATTTCCAACAATTGGTATCAGAGCAGGTCCTTGAGAAGAAGCTTGATTGCTTGAAGGGAGATCTTTCAAGATGAACTATTAGGAAGCCATGGGATCTATCACACCACCAATCTTCAATGGGAACAACTTGGTGTATTGGAAAATAAGAACGAGAGCTTACCTTCAATCACCTGGAGCTGATGTTTGGGAAATTGTGGAAGGAGGATATCAATTTCCAACAGTAATACCTATAGACACAGTAGGTAAGAAGTTATATGAAACTAATGCCAAAGTTGTCAATACTTTATTGGGAAGTCTGTCAGAACCTGAATTTGTCAAAGTCATGTAGTTCAAGATAGCCAAAGAGATATGGGACAAAATCATTCAGAGTTACAAAGGAGACTCACAAGTAAAACGTGCTAAGCTTCAAACTCTTAGAATTTAGTATGAAACTCCTAAGATGAATAGTGATGAAAGTATTGCTAGTTACATTTTATCTATAGATGAGATTGTTAATTGTATGAAGAATCTAGATGAAAAAATAAAGGAGGCTACTTTAGTAGAGAAAATTTTGATATCTTTGTCTTCCAAATTTGAGTCAAAAGTATCTGCCATAGAAGAAAAGAAATATCTTCAATCTATTGCTATGGTTCAACTTCATGGAATTATAACTACCTTTGAAATGAGGAAAGGAGATCCATTAGATATGAGAGAATCCACTTTTAAAGCTTCAACAAGGGGAAAAGAAAAGGAAGAACACAATGAATCAGGATATGCTTAAGAAGAAGAAGACGAGGTAAAATTTGACAAAAAGCTTCAACAGGATTCTAGACGATTTAGAGGTAAGCTACCATTCAAATACTTCACTTGTCGTAGAGTCGGTCATTATGATGCCAAGTGTCATCATAAAGATAAATATGAAAAAGGAAAGGAATATGCAAAAGGAAATAGAAAACATGTTGTCAATAGAAGAATTTTCTATACCCATGAAGATAGTGATGGATTATCTAATAGTGATGAAGATGAAATTGAACAAGATTATAAACTACTCATGGCTTACAAAAATGATGACTTTTTGGATGCCTTAGAAGAGGAATACTTTCTTTAAGAAATAAAAAACTCAAAATCTGTTTGGAAGAAAATAATATGATCATAGACACCTTGACACAACAACTCACTAAAAGGGAAAAACATAATGAAAAAATAGAATATGAAGTTCTGGGTTTAAGAAAAGAACTTGAGAAGACAAAATCTCTTAATCTTAGATTTCCTAAAGGATCTGAAATTTTAAATGAAATCATCAAAGTTCAGTGTTCCCGTCTTGTAAAGATAGGTCCTGGATGGACTAAAGAATCATCATAATCACAAAAGCCTTCAGCCTCCACGAGAAGCTATCTTGATGTAGAAAATACCAATGAATAGTATGTCGATCATTAGGAAAAGTCTAAAAGTAATCATCAGGTAAATCATGCTCAATTTACTCCAACTATGAACATCAATAGAAGAATCAACCAAAAGGTAAACAATGCCAAAAGATTCTATGATCATAGAAACTTCTTTAATAGACAATTCTTTTCATGCCATAACTTTGGGCATAAGGCTACTCAATGTATTTCTTACGAAACTATCATGACTAGAGAAGCATGAAATCAAAGGAGTGTAACAGGAATCAAGAAAAGTTCCTATAATAACTTCTCTCCTCTTCAATATGAAATTTAATGTTTGTTTTGTAATTACTTTGGTCATGAAGAATTTGAATGCAGGAGCAAATTTCAGCCAAAACTTCAAAAGGAGAAACCATCATCAAACTACAAGGTATGGAGAAACAAGGAAGTTCAACCAGAAAGATGTGGCATAGCTATGTTTGCAGCAGGACAAGAAAATCAGTGGTACATTGACAACAGATTCTCTAAACGCATGACAGGTGATAAAGAGAAACTTCATTCGTATAGTTCTTTGGAAAAAGAAAAGAATGTCTCATTTGGAAATGGAACACTAACTATCATTAAAAGTAAAGGTTATGTTTATTTGAAAGAAAAGGTTAAAGTTGGAAATGTCATGTATGTAGATGGTTTAAATCATAACTTGTTAAGTGTCGGTCAAATGTGTAATCAAGGAAATGAAGTTGTGTTTCGATTAAACAGATGTGTAGTTTATGAGCTTGATACATGAAAGACTGTAATTAAAGGTACAAGAACTCCAAACAATTTATACATACTCAAAGGAGGACAAAAACAATGTTATCTAACAAAAACAGATGAAAACTAGTTATGGCACAGAAGATTGGGGCATCTAAGCTTTTATCAAATAAGAAAAGCATGCAACTCAAGGTGGTCCGTGATCTTCTAGATATCAACATTCCAGAAAATACCATCTGCAAACCATGCCAAGTCGATAAGAAAACCCTAGTTCATTTCAGTGAAAAATAAAGATCAACAAGTAAGCCTCTTGAACTCATCCATACTGATTTATGTGGACCAACACGGGAAAAGTCACCTCGCGGAGAACAATACTTTATTTTATTCATTGATTATTTTTCTAAGATGTGTTGGATAGGTCTTATAAAGCATAAAGATGAAGCATTTCAAAATTTCAAAGCCTTCAAAGCCTTAGTTGAAAATGAAGCAAATTGAAAAATCAAATGTTTGAGATCTGATCGAGGGGAAGAATTCATATCAGATGAATTCTTTGACTTTTGTGAACAACATGGAATAAAATGGTAGTTCTTTGTTGCCAAAACTCCTCAACAAAATGGCGTAGTAGAAAGAATGAATAGAATAGTTCAAAAAATGCCTCGAGCTATGCTTAATTAATCTGTAACTCTTTCCACCTTCTGGGGTAAAGCTGCATTTACTGTCGTGACTGTTCCCAACAAAGCTAATGTTTGGGTAAATAGTGATCAAACTCCATATGAACTTTTGTATGGTAAGCCTCATATTGTAGAACACTTTAGAGTTTTTGGAAGCAAATGTTTCATTAAAAAGACTGATGACAAACTTGGTAAGTTTGAACCCAGAGAAAATGAAGGAATTCTTCTTGGTTATTCATCTAGAAGCAAAGGATACAAATGATATAATAAAAGACTTTAGAAAATTGTTGAATGCATTGATGTAGTAATTGATGAAGCATGTAAAAATCAAGAACAAATGAAATCAACAAAGGAATATGACAATGAGGAAGATAGTGAATGCTTTCCCATATCAAATCAAAATGATATAGATGAAGAAACCAATGAAGCATCAGAAGAAGATACAACACACAAGGAAAAGAATCCATCCAAGTATGTTCAAAAGAATAATACAGAATCTCAAATTCTAGGAGAAAAGTGTTATGGAGTACAGACAAGAAGAAATCTTACAGGAACCTCAATTTATATACCATTACTATCCTCCATAGAACCATAGAAAATTTTGGGTTAAGGCCATGAATGAAGAGCTTGACGAAATTGAAAAGGATGATACTTGGGAATTAGTTCCTAGGCCTCATGATAAAAATGTTAAAGGAAAAAACATGGATATTTAAGAATACGTTGAATGAAAATGGAGAGGTTATTAGAAACAAAGAAATACTTTTTTGTAAAGGGTATGCTCAACAAGAAGGTATAGATTTTGAAGAAACTTTTGCTCTTGTTGCCAGACTTGAGCCATAACAATGTTTCTTGATATTTTAAGTTTTTAAAAATTCAAAGTGTGTCAAATGGATGTAAAATCAACTCTTCTTAATGGAGATTTAGAAGAAGAAGTTTATATTGAGAAACTAGAAGTATTCATTCTAGGAAATGATGCAAATCTTTCATGTAAGCTCAAAAAGGCTTTATATGTTCTGAAACAAGCTCCAAGGGCCTTGTATTATCGTCTTGACAAATATCTACAACAGCAAGGCTTCACAAAAGGTTTGGTAGCCAATAACTTATATACAAAGATTGAAAATGATAAACTACTAATTATTGTTGTTTATGTTGATGATCTTATCTTTGGTAGCAATGAAGAATCTATGATTCAGAACTTTGCTTCAGTTATGCAACAAGAATTTGAAATTTCCTTACTTGGTGAACTTATTTTCTTGGTCTACAAGTATAACAAACAAAAGATGGTATTTTTCTTTCACAAACTAAATATCTCAAGCAAATTCTGAATAAGTATAGAATGGAAGATTCTAAACCAATATGTACTCCAATGGTAACAAGATGTAGTCTCATTTCTAATGATGAATCACCTGGAGTGAACCAACTAGCATACAAATCTATGATTGAAAGTTTGCTTTATCTAATAGATACCAAACCTGATATCATGCGTGCAGTAGGAATTCTTGGAAGGTTCCAATCAAATCCAAAGGAATCACATCTTCGGGCTATAAAAAGAATATTCAAATATCTTCAAGGAACTCAACACTTTGGTCTATGGAATCCTAAAGATACATATGTCACTCTTGATACATATATAAATGTCGATTGGGCAGGAAATGTTGATGATCAAAAAAGCACTAGTGGAGGTGCATTCTATATGGGATAATGGTTAGTGTCTTGGTTCAACAAGAAGCAAAGTTTGATTTCCTTATCTACAACTGAAGTGGAATATGTGGCTGATGCATCTTGCTACACACAACTACTCTGGATGATGCAAACATTGCAATATATTCAAATCACATGTACTCCACCCCTCTCCATTCTATGTGATAATACAAGTGCCATCAATATTTCAAAAAATCCAGTGATGCGCTCCAAAACCAAGCACATACCCATTAAGTACCATTTTATACGAGAATAAGTGCTTGAACAAAAGGTGAAATTAGAGTATGTTCCCTCCATAGAATAGGTTGTTGATATATTCACCAAACCACTTCCCATAGAAACATTTGAATATCTCATACAAAAGTTGGGAGTAGTTTCTGCATCATCATGTTGTTAAATCTAGTTTTCATAGGAAGGTTCCTATACATGGGTTTCATGAAGGATAGTCGCTTATATAAGCGAGTTTCTATGGCTGAAGAAGTGTATATGTTTTCTTGATAGAAAAGTAGTGGGTGAGACTCTAATATGGGTGTTTAGTCGGGTATTGATGATTACAGTGTGTTGCTATGCTTTGTTCATTGATTTTTATTAGATTGATGAAGATGACTTGATGAATGATTTGTTGACAATACACAGGTAGCATAGGTTTAGGGGGAGCATTAGCCTTATAAAAAATTTTCCATTGTTGGTATTATGGTTACTTATTTCAACTATGGTTTCAGATATTCATATCAATTGTTGCATAGGTCATGTAGATATCTAGGGTGTAACATGTCTCCTTTTGTCATAGTATATTTTTGAATGAGTCCTATTGGAGATATGATGTAATTTGTATCCCCACTATGCATGGGAAGGATGATGTAATAATTTCTATTTCAGTCATGTATAAACAATTGGTATATCCCCACTTGGTTGGGTGATTGATGTATGTATGAGTCATTGGCCTTAGGGAGGTCATACTCTCTTAGTTGAGTTATAGAGTCATGCTATTATTTTGGAACATATCTTTGTAGAATCTACATGTACTCGGGGGGATCATCGACAACATGTGTATCTCAAAGGGGGATAATATCTTGGTTTGCCCTTTTCCATTGATGTCAAAGGGGGAGAGTATTTTGGTGTTGTTTGATATCTCTAACAGTTTCTACAGCTTGCAGTGTTTAACACCAATGTGGTTGCCATCAAGTCCAAAGGAGGAGATTATTGGCATTATGATACATGTGTTGTCCTTGATGGAAACTCACTCACAGGCCATTACAAATTTGATAAAAGGAAACTCACAGTGTAACAGGTCAATTTAGAGGTAATAGGGCATTGGGACAGAAGAACATGAAGTTGGAATATAGGTCTATTGACCATAATCAAGACATTGAAGGAAAAGGATGTTTTTAGATAGTTTAACTTGTATATGTGAGTTCAGGTTGACAAAAAAAGGTATACATGCAGGTTCACGGAACAAAAATAGCATATAGGTATGCACTCACTTTCACAAGAGGAAAATCATGTATGGGTTGGAAAATAAAGAAAATTCAAGAGTAAAGAATACCAAGGGTCAATACTATGGTATTAGCCCACAATATTGAGGGAAGTAATGGTTATTTGATCCCATCCAAGAATACCATAGGCTCTAAGTGTTATTTCGGTTTGAGGTATTGAGGAAGGCCAAAACTATATAAGGAGGAGAAGATCAAAGGGCCAAGGGTGCAAGTGAAAATGGCTTCTTAGGAATATTTCTATTTAAAGTATATTTTATGTTGCAGGGGTTATGATTATGATATAATTTGAAATATTTTGTGCACCTTGTATACAATGTTGGATCAGGATCATGAGACTTGAAATGACTTATCATTGTATGATCTAATATTGGTTTGGCTAGATCTGATTTCTTACGCATGTTTTATTCTTTAAATATCATGATCTACGTATGTCTGAAGCATGGAATAGCAACGAAGCTGTAAGTTAATATGTGTAGATCTATACATTGATTCACCTTGGTAAAGGCATTTATACATGCAGGTTCAACTCTTCCAAGAAGAGTATGCAAAATAAAATCATGTTGCTAAGAAACGACTGACTTATCTAGTCAATGCTACTATTTTACTACTATTGGTCAATGAAGTCTTCTTAGATCTGAAATTGAAACTGAATGCATAAGGATTTTCTGTCTGATTAATTGATTGATTAAGTGAGAAGGGTTATCTTTGCTGCTGACTAACTAGATATTTGTAAATTGACAGTAGATGTTCAGGATATTATTGATTGGTACAGAACGGATTCAAAAGTTTTTATGATTCAGTAGTTTTGGAGGTATACACAGGTTTTGTTGCAGGAAGTAGCGTATACCTGCAGGTTGGGTTCATTAAAGTAGTGTATATATTCTAATGTATGATTCTTGAGGTTGGAACATATTCTAAATGATGATGCAGGTTTCTAGGTTCAACACAATGTTATGGTGACATTGATATGACTGTTTAGATTAATTGATTATTAGTTGATGCAGTTTGAGTTTCTCAGTTTCTGATGGGTCCAATGTGAGAATCTGATGAAACGAGGCCTTCAAATTGTATTGTTGTGTACGAAGAGCATCTAGTTTGAAAATTAATGAAATGTGGTCCCTGGAGGAAGAGAGAAGGTCGTAGCCTTCTATAGGTCGACACCTACGTACTAGTGAATGTATCGGCTAGTACAAGAGCTAAGAGTTATTCCTCCCTTCTAGTAGAAGCTGGAAAACGAGAGAAGGTTGTACCCTTCTATAGGTGGGTGCCTGCGTACTGGTATGAGTGTGCACCAGTACAAGATTGTAAATAGATTTTCTTTATACTAAAAAAAGACAGAGATGACAATAGCAAGTTCTTTTTCTCCCGCACTGGGTTTCAACCTTAAATCTTGGTGTTCATGTGTGTTTCTTACGTGTGATGGTTTATTACGTTATTACTACACATAGTTACTGTATAATAAGTTATTTATGCACTGATAAAAAATTAACACATGATAAATTTACTATATCATAAAGTCTTTGGGTATATGTTGGTTTCTCTAATCATAGTAGTGTGCACATGCAAGTTCACTACATTGAAGTAGCATCAATAATTTTTTTGGGGAAATGAAAAATTATTGAAGTAATAATAGTGATTCATCCCCCCTCTCAGTATTATTTCCAACATAATTACTGAGCCTATAAAATTTAATGTATTTTGTTAGTGATTGCGCATATTATATAATTTCATATTTTCTTATCCATTTCCTCTATGGAATTGAGGAAGTAGAATTAATATTTTCTATCTCCATACATGTTTCTTATCTTTTCTAGTATGATATCTCATTTATGAACTAGCAATTTTTATTCTTGGTAGCTTCCAATGATTTTGAAGTTGTATCTTCCTTACCTGTGATTTGAGGATAATATTTGAAGGTTTCATTGGTACTCATTTTGTTAAATTTAAAATTCCTCACCTTGTTGAGAAATAATGAATGTGATTTATTTATTTTCAAGTCAAGGAAATTATTTCTATAATTATAAGTTGTTTTGCAAGGTGTGGACCTCGGTTTATAGACACCATTGGAATATTTGTCTATAGGATATTTACAAATTCTTACCATTTAGAATGAATATATATTTCTTAAAGGAAATGATAATTTAAGGGCAAAAAATGGTGGCAATCCCAACATAACATACATCACTACTATTGTTGTTGTCATACTTTGTTGATCATGTAAATTTGAATTCATGAGTTTCTTTGACATGGACCTTTTCCTTTAGGAAATACAACCAAACTTTGTTACAATGTGAACTAATGCATTTTTCCCAAAGTCTTGGTTATATGGATTAGTTGTAAATATAAAAAAACATCAAGAATAAAAGTGTCAAAGGGATGAAGAATAGTTAATTAGTGGATATCAAATGTTCCATATATATGGAAAACTAGATCTCTGAATATCTAAGATTTTTGTTAAGAACATAGTGCAACACAAGTTTAAGGATGTCTCAAGTACTTAGATATGTCGAAATTCAAAAAATTAATTAAATGGGAACCTTTGAAAACTTTTGTATGGAAGAAATTGAGGAAGAGTAGAGCCTTTATGCATTGGAACCCCTTGTAAAAGAACATTAATACCATAGTTATGGAACATAATAAAAAATATGGATACTATCTTGTGCTAGCATGTCATTGGTAGCCTGTCATAATGATGAGGTAGCTAGGGCTATACAACAGTTTCCTTGGAGGTGACTTGGGTGGCAAATTCTTGTGATCTAAAGTCTAGATATCTAGCATTTTTGTTTAGTGACATTTAATGGTTTGTCCCAATAATGAGTGATCGATATATCTGGAAATTTCACCTATTAACCCTACCAAGAATCCGAAATATACAATTTTGGCATTTTTAAAAACATCCAAATATGGACCCAAGTGTATGACTAATTGACTAAACACATATGCCCAAATATGGGATCTGGAAGAAGTAAGAATGGATGCAAAAATGGAAATGTTGAACCCAAAATATTTTTGGCATGGTGAACCAATATGTCTAGGTAGTATAGGGGGTGAAAGGTAGTGGTGACATGTTATAATGACTGCCACATATAAACCACATTTCAATTGTACGAATGTTTACATGGAACAAAATTGTGAGATTTCGGAGGGCCAAAACTTTGTATTCATGGCTCAAAATATGATGAAATTTATATTCTTGGAAAGCTTCCAAAGAAGCATGATGGTGATGTTGGAATTACGATACATATGTTGTACTTGATGGCAACCCACTCATCTCAGATGATAAATTATAGTGCAGAGAAAAGTTCACGCACTTTCATGAAGAGAAAAGTTCCTTTCATGTAGAGAAAAGTTCACGCACTTTCACGCAGAGAAAATTTCCTTTCATACAGAGAAAAGTTCACACACTATCATGCAGAGAAAATTTCATGCACTTTCATGAAGAGAAAATTTCCTTTCATGCAGAGAAAAATTCACGCACTTTCATGTAGAGAAAAGCGCACGCACATGGGAAATCTTATGGTTGGTTCATGGTATTAGTTCGACAATTTTTTATCCTATGGTTTTGGTCCATGGTATTTAGTCCTTGGTATTTGAACCTATGGTTTTGGGCCATGGTATCTCGTCATAAGTGTTGATCCCAAGTATTGGGTCCATGGTATTGAATTGTTATGGTTTTTGGTCCGTGGTATTGTGAAAGGCCTAAGGCAATAAAAGAGGAAGGAGATCATTTGGCAAGGCATCTTTTGAATTAGTGAATATCTGAAAAAGTGCTAGATCTAGAATACTGTGATTGGGTTATGGTGCAGATCTAGATCTGAATGAAGAAGGAAGCTAAGCACAAGGAGAAGGATAAGTTCTATTGATGGGTCAAAATCATAAGGCTAGAATAGTGGTATCTTTATATGATTTTGATTTGTGATATGTGGCACAGGCTTGATCTATAAATCTGATAATCTGGGTTAACTAATATCTGAATGTTTGAAAGAATGAATTTATAGATCTGTACGCAGGATCAGTGAAGTGAAGGCGCGTATACATGTTATTCTTGTAAGGGAGAGTCGCATATACGCAGGTTGGTATTGACATAGAAGTGTATGCACACAGGTTTCTGAATAGTAAAGTAGCGTACATCTCTTGATTTATGTTCTAGCTGCTTCTGTTTATTGCTACAATGTTCTAGGTTCGGGAGTGGGGTGTGATTACTGTTATTATGATCTGGGTACAGTCGTCAGAGAAGTGTTTATTTTGATTCAGTTTTGATTGGTGAAAAGGTGATTGGTTGATGCAGAAATTCTTGATGTTTGATTGATGTTATTTGTGGATCCAGTTTGAAAATTTATGACACGTGGTCCCTGGAAGGAAGAGAAGGTTGTATCCTTCTGTAGGTAGCAGCCTACATACTAGTATCTCAACTAGTACAAGAACTAAGGGGGTTGTAGCTCCCTTCCAGGAGAAGCTAGAAAATGAGAGAGGGTTGTACCTCTCTGTAGGAGCCAGCCTGCATACTGGTAAAGGACTACACCAGTACAAAATCATTGTAAAAAGAAGTTTCTAATTGAAAAGATAGAAACATATTGCAGCAGGTGGTTTTCACCCACATTGGGTTTCCACCTTATATCTTGTGTTCTTGTCTGTGATTGTCTTCTGCTCTATTTTTCTGTTCCTGGTTATTGTTTATATGATCATGATGCACAGATTAATCTTCAACATCTGTAGAATATTTTAAATTATAAGGTTGTATGGTATACACGGGTTTCCTTATCTGTAGTTGCATATATACACGGTTTTCTCTAACTGAAGTAGCATATATGTTCTGGGTTTGAAAAAGGAAATAATTGACCAGATAATACCGATTCACCCCCCTCTCAGTATTATTTCCAACAATTGGTATCATAGTGGGTCCTTCAGAAGAAGCTTGATCGCTTGAAGGAAGATCTATCATCATGAGCAACTACGTGAGAGAAGCATCAATCAGGCCACCAATTTTTGATGGGACCAACTTCGTCTATTGGAAGGTAAGAGTTACAACCTATTTTCAATCTCTTGGTACAGAAGTCTGGGATATCATAGATACAGGGTACACCTTTCCATCAACAACTCCTACAGATCTGGCTGAGAAGAAGCAGTTTGAAACTAATGCAAAGGCTGTCAATACTCTATTAGGATGTCTATCTCAATTAGAATTTGTCAAGGTTATATAGTATAAAACCGCAAAAGAAATATGGGACAATATCGTTCTGAGCTATGAAGGAGATGAACAGGTAAAAAGAGAAAAACGTCAAACCCTCAGAATTCAATATGAAAATCTCAGAATGTACAATGATGAAAGTGTGGCTAACTATTTCTTACGCATAGATGAGATTGTTAATTCTATGAAAAATTTGGGTGAAGAAATAAAAGAGGTTGTTGTGGTTGAAAAGGTTCTGAGATCTTTCTCTTCTAAGTTTGAATAAAAATTTTCTGCAATAGAAGAAAAGGAGAATCTACAGAAAATTACCATGTCGCAACTACACAGAATTATAAATGCTTATGAAATGAAGAAAGGGGGACCATCAAACAGAAGAGAAGCTACTTTCAAGGCCTCAGGAAAAGGAGATTCTTATGACTCAGGACATATGTCAGAAGAAGAGGAAGAATCAAATTTTGTCAAGAACCTTCAACGGGGTGCTGGAAGATTCA
>APFE030926673.1:153710-237501 GCA_000404065.3 Pinus taeda | reverse complement strand
TTATGAAGAGATTTCTAAACTCAAAATTTGTTTAGAAGAGAAAAATATGATTATTGATACTCTGCAATTCCAATTGGCTGAAAGTGAAAAACATCATGAAAAGTTAGAATGTGAAATAGTGGGACTTCTAAAAGAGATTGAGAAAACTAAAGCTCTTAATCTTAGATTTGTTAAAGGATCTGAAATGTTAGATGAGATTATCAAAGTACAATGTTCTCCACTAATCAGGATAGGTCTGGGATATAATGAAGAAGCATCTCAAGCACAGAAGCCATCCATCTCCAATAGTTATATTGATGCAGCAAGGAGAAGTGAACAAATTGACAATCAACAACAAAGGCACAATGTTGCTCACCAGGTAAATCAGGGACATTTTTCTTCAAGAATGAACATAGATCACCAAGTAAATCAGGGGCAATCTTCTTCAAGGATAAACAAAAGCTACAATAGACAACAGGTAAATCATTCTCAATTTGCTTCAAGAATGAATGTCAATGAAAACTACAATTGTTCGGTCCGCAGGGTTGATAATCGCAGGAATTTCTTCAATGGCCAATGTTTCTCTTGTCACAACTTTGGACACAAAGAAGCTTAGTGTGTTTCCTACAAAACTATCATGACTAGAGAAACTCAAAAATAGAGGAGTATGACTGTGATCATGAAAAGGACCTACAGTAAATTTTCTGCTCTTGAAAATGAAATAGAATGTTGGGATCTGTAGTCTACCATTGAAAAACCTGCAAGTAAGTACAAATACATATAGATAACTGAGAACTCTATAAAATGACACATGAACCATGGAATGGATGCAACCATCTAGAGAATCATCATGTAAATGGATCCAGGTTTGGGCACAGCCATATGTCAAAGAGGATCATAATGAAACCAAGGTATGGTCACAACCATCCAACAATGAGAAGGATAACATATGACAACTCATGGTATGGTTGCATCCATCCATCTGAAAGAGATATGCATGTTAACATAGCCATGTCACATCACTTCACAACCTAGAATTTTGTGATCTGAGTCCAGGTTCTTGCACTCCAACATGACCCGATCAAAGGGCAAATTCTAACATCTGAATAGATGTGTTGAGATCAAACATGCTAGAAAGTCACTTGATTACTAGTGAATTATGTAAACTATTAACAAGCACGAGAGAAACCACCAATAATGAAAATGGTCCTCAAGGTACTATCAACACAATCCATGGAATGTGAATAAAGGAACTGAATTCGAACACCTTTGAAATCACTTGATCGAAAGATAATGATGTGAACTTGTCGCCAAGTGTGAAGAACTTGCCATTAGGGCATGCAAGCTTTAAGGAACTAGAAGGGAGTCTCTCCGTAAAATTCCTGGATAATAATTTGAAGTCAATAGGAAGCGACTGTGTCAAAGGAGGGCCATAATGTATCACACATCATCGACGCGAGACAAAAGGATGAAAAATTGTTTTGGACGATACAGAGAACTAGAGGTAAATATAACTACAGAAGGACAACTCTTAAACATATCAACGACATGACTGGAAGTTTGGTAGCTTTTCGATCCACATGATCAGTGGTCATGATGATGTGGTAGAGATCAAATGGAAGGAAAAAATGAATGGCCCAATCTAGGAAGGTCAATTATATAAAGGAGGATATTCCAACCTAACACGAAGCAGAAAGTGTCATATTCAAGAGTGAGCTTCCGACACAACTGATTAGATTTCCAAATTCCCCCCCACCATTTCTGGTAAGTAGCCCAATTATTTTTTGATCGCAAGATTAAAGGGGATAGCATATGCTTGCACTATAAGTTCATCCTTCAAATGAATATGACCTAGTAAGTTTAATGAGCCCTAGGAAGGAGAAGCTCATGTTCATCATGAGGATGAATCTGATGTCGTTTAATATTTTAACGAGTATGACAAAGGTATAACTCATTATATTTTTCATGTTTAGAGAGTTTGAAAAATACATGGAAGAAAAAACTCCACATGGTCCCTTTTCATACGTTTGTGTCTCTCGAGCCCGAAAAGGTAGAAATTAATAATTGAGAGAACTGCTTGACCATTTCAGTCAAGGAGTACCTTTTTCATAAATAGTGCCTCCCAGCCCGAAAAAGGGGTAAACTTATACTGGGTGCACAATGTTTCACATCCATTAACGAGTTTGAAATGACAAGGGCTCGACTATATTTTCGTGTTTAAAGGGTCAAAAAAGAGCTTGAAAGTGGACCTATAGTTTTTATTCTCTTTTACGAGTCAAAAGGGAAAAATACTTGAAAATATTTTCATTTGAGTTTTACGAGTCGACAAAAGAGCTTAAATGTGACTCATCCTAGAGGAACGAGTGGTATAAAGGGTAGCAACTGGTTCCGGCAATGGAGGAACAACTCAAAACATGTAATGATCAAGAGGTTGGCTAACAAAACCACCCATCACTGCGGTTCTTCAGGAAAGAAAAAACAACCAAGTGAAATCATATGATTGGCCAAAGAGATGGTAATGATGGAAGGAAACAACCAAGGCTCATCTAGAAAAAATAAGTTTATAAAAGGGCAATCACAAGATGTAAATTGAGCATGGGTTCATTTTTTCACAAGCTTGAACCATGGAGAAATATGGTTGGATTCAGTTTCATGTTTACACAAGCTTGAGACAAAAAACTATGCGTGTTATAAGTTTCCATGCCCCCGGCATAATGGCTCAATCTAGGTACATGCCCCCCAAGCTTCATTTCAATCAACTAGGTGGATGGAATGGAGGTTTGCTTTTCAGGGCTTGGAAAGACTCGACTCGGATTTTACAAGATCTTAATCAAAGACTCGATATGGAAAAGGGAGTTGCTTCATATTTTAATGAGGTTGACACAATAAAAGAACTATCCTCGGATATATGTTTCATTTTTTAACAAGTTAGATATATGAAGAAACTATCCTCAGACTCCTTGATTCATTTTTTAACGAGCTTGAAACAAGACAAGGAGCTACGCTCACATCCTTTGTTTCATTTTTTAATGAGATTGACACAAAAACAGGAACTATCCTCATGATATGATTATGGACCATATGAGAAAATGGCTCCCAAGAGGTCCTCACTAGATGGGAGAACCACACTCTGGGAGGAATACATATTAACTGATACAAATGTCAGTTTAGGTTCCAATGCCCCTAATGCTTTATGTAGAATACCATCTATGTGATCATCAATAGATGTGGAGATGCAACAGGTCACCACATAATTGACCTATGGCAGGGAAAGTACTGCTTGAAAATAAGGACCAATAGGGGAAGATGGTTGCATAGGAGGAACTTGGTGACCAATGAATGAAAATTGATCAATGGTCACTATTCTCCCTTCATGTGGAAAGCAAACCACATGAGAAAACTGAAGAAACAAGAGCTTCCATGACATAAACATAATCGCTTCCAAGGGGAATATTGAAATCTAAGGGTCCTTGGACTACCAGCACGTCTATATAGATGGTCTTCCCTCTCAAAGTAATAGGGAACTTCGGAAGGATCCCCAAGGGTTGACTAGTTCCTCTGTTGAAAGCCAACAGATTCTGGGTGACAGGCACAAGTTGTGGGGAGCCTAAATATTCCTAAGTAGTAGAAGACATGATGCTAACATACACACCTTCCTCTAATATAGTGCGATGTACTACCATATTATAGGCTTGTACTATGATCTAGAAAGGCACATAAGATGGGAGGCAAAAAGAGGTCAATGGACCCCAATCGAAAGAGATGACAAAACTACTTAGTGGGCGTATCATATGATTCCCACCATGCTATATAGGAATAGGAGAAGGACTCTCCTGAACAACTGGTATGGGAGGGTCATGCTTTGATTCATGAGAATCCAAGGAGATTAGAAGAACATGAGCAATATGATCACTAATCTCTTCTCGAACAGAGTGAACAACTGAAGGCAGAGCGAAGTTAACACTCTTTTCAACCAATGGTTGGTCGAGAATAGACACAAAAGAGTCATGCTCAAGAAGAGCGGGATGGGCAATAGATGAATCTAAGTCAATATCTTTAGCAACTAGGAGAAGGTTAGAATAAAGCCTCTGATAACCAACAGGAAGTTGGGGTTGAGGAGCTGCAATGTTTTCCAAAACTTTGGAAGCTTTATCCATAGAAGGACAAAGGTGATGAAGATGCTCTCCTCCACATAACCTACAGGGGAATTTATTTTTTCCCTTCTTCTTACCATCACTAGCCAAGGGTGTAGCATCAATAGGATCTCTAGAGGTCAATGGGGATGGTCGATCCAAATTTTGAGGCCATATCTCTAAGACCCTAGTAATGCCAGGATAGTTTCAAAGGAGATGGTCACCCTTACACAGCTTGCAAGGGAATATAACCTTTTGTGGCAAATCGGAAGGTTCGTATACGGGAGGTGTATTTGGAGCAATAGTTGTATGGTTGGCCTCTCACTTATCTGACTTCTTCTTCTTCTTAGCCTCCTAGTTACTAGATTTCAAACTTTCACCAGGCAAAATAGAAGAGGATGAGGAAATGGGGGAAGAAGGTGAGGGGTCAATCTTAGAGTTATCGTGACATGATTCGAATGAAGGAGATGTTTGGATATGAGTCTGGATGCATGGGACCACTGAGGTTGAAAACAACCAGATAGGTAGACCAATGGTTAACCCAGGAAGGGACAACGTTGCCATATAAGGAGCACTAGCATTTCTAAAAGAAGGAAAAAACCCAGGATTCCCATCCGAGGAAAATCCTTGACTGGTAGATTCTGGAAATGTTTCCACTGGAATGAATTTTAAAGAAACACTAAGGAAGATAAATTTAACTAGGAATATTTCGTGGGTAGTTAATTTTAGAACACAGAAACAAAAATTTTCCTTTTCATATTTTAAGAGTCAAGAAAAGTGCAAAAAGTGACTCTATTGCTTTAGGAATTAATGAGCTTGAAAGGACAAGTGCTCGATTTTCTTTACAAATTTAAAGAGTCAGTAAAGATCAAAAATGACTACTCAGGCTACTCTAGCCATAAAGCAATACCAGGTAACCGTGAACTGCAGAATACCTCCCGGCGAACTGAGAAGTAAGGGTAGGCAATCTCCCCGAATGTTGTGTTTGGTGTATCATGTTTACAAAGCGGCAGACTTGACTTCCTATGGTTAAAGGATTTCAAACCTAGTGGGGTCTCCCTTTATATACACAATGATACGGGGAGCACAAGTCCATACTAGCGTTGTCTAATGCTGAAGCGAATGACAATTGCTAGGTTTAAATAAGTCGGAACACGTCTCTAGCCTAGAGCACTAAATGTGAGTATTAAGTTTCAATTCTTCCTTAGGTTAATTCAGTAAATTTTAAGTACTGATCTTGAATTAGGTTTCAATTACAAGGCGATGTTGTTGTCATCTGATAAAACTCCTACATGCAGCTATATGAGAAAAGATATCCTTATCTTCGATGAAAGTTAACACTAATTGAGAGATAGGGAACACAAAATCAATGCAACAACCAAAGAATGAAATCTTTCTCTAGTAAATCTCCTAAATGCATTGAATCCTTCTATAATGACAAAAGAGGTTTCATTTCATTTCCAGTGCTTATGATGATGCAATTCTAGCTTCTCAATAATGCTACTAATGCAATATTTTCACTTACATAAAGTAGAGTGATGTTATTATTTTCATAAAATCTAAAAACAATCTTTCACATAAAGCACTTTAATGAATTTTTCACAATTTCGAACAAGCCAACATCAATTAAATCCAAAGCATGATAAATGAAACTAGAAACAAATTCTTCCCTATATCAAACCAACCAAACACATCAATGCTTCAATAGAGAAACCAAGCAATGTAATCTATGCTTAGAAAGAGAAAAGAGACACTCGAAATAAGAGAAAAAACGGGACTCTTTCAATAATTCTACTAGAAATGAAGCAAACAAAGCATCCTAGTCATTGTTGGGAGGAAGAAGAGAGTCTGAGGGTTTAGACACACTAACACTGGAATGGGAGAAATTCTGATTTTTCTTAACTCAGAGATCGGAGAAACTTTTGGGCCAAAAGTAGCATTGATCAGCATGACCGGCACAACTTTCAGGCTAAAACTAGGGTTGATACGCTTGATCGACATCATTATTTGGCCAAAAATAGTACTGGTCAAGGGATTCAAAGAAAAAATGGAAAATAACTTCACACAGGGCCATACTTAACACATCATAGGGTGGGCTAAACCAAGCTAAATGAATCTCTCTAGTTAGGGAGAAAAAATTCTAAAAGGCTTATAGCATTGAAATCATGAGAGCAAAACAAATGAGCCAAGATTTGGGGCAAACCCTAATCTTCATTTACAGGCATCAGTGCGACTGCCTAACTAAAAACAAGCACTAGAAGCTAGTCATCACAACCCTTTCTTAGCATATCGCACTGATCAGAGTGATTGTCATTGGATTAAGCGCACTGAGCGAGAGAGCTAAGAAAAAAATAAAAAAAATTGAAACAGGGACCAGATCTGCTACTATGAATTTCAAACTCAGACAAGTAAGTAGGAGAAAAGAAGTAGAACCAAAGCGAAAAAATGGAAATAGAAAAGTCCACACAAAATCATGAAATCAAAGACAAACAAAAGGATTGGTATCCCTAGCGGAGTTGCCAATTTGTGGTGAAGTAAAATTATAAGTGTAGACACAAACAAATTCCTCTAGCTCAGTAATGGGTCTAGCCACAACTGATACATTCTATAGAATATTTCCTTAGGTTAGAACCAATTAAGAGGGCCTACCTCTTAGTATGCTTATCCTGTTTGATGACATCCTCGCTTTCTCGCTCCAGCTATCTCTCGCTTCATTCTTCAAACATCTGAAACAAGTAAACAACAACAAACAACAATAGTGATAATAGACAAATTGTAATTCAACCTCCTTAACAAGTCAAGAAACATTAAGCCATGAATATGTAAGATGAAAAATCATGTAGGAAATCAATTGATAATTGCATATATATTGAATCAATAAGGGAAATGAGGTTAGGAGGAGCAGGAGATGGTTTTTGAATGTGAGTCTGTTGATATTGAACTAGTGCAAGACCTCCTCACTTGTTGGGGGCATGATGTGTCTGAGAAAAATCTACAATATTTCTTTCTGAATAGTCCAGTGAACTCATGTTTTCTTGATGAGGTGGTGGGAGGAGGGGTTTTGATAAACAGTGCTCAGGAAATGGTCTCTGTAAAAATCCTTATTTTGGAAGGGTTGCTCCATAGCCAGTCGAGGTTTTCGTCCAACGAAGGGGTATGAGGGGATTTGAAAGGTTCCAGAGATGTGGGTCAAGTGCAAGAACTGGTCTCGAGCTTTGGCGTTGGGTTAACAAGGACGATGGTGGAGGGTGTTGAAGGCAATAATGACCCTGTCAGTAGGAAACCTGAGTTGCTTGGGGTAGAAGAGGCAGATGTTCCTGTTAATCAGAATCCAGGGGAAGGAGAAGGCAGCAAGGAGGATGTCGGTGGAAAGTGGAAGAAGAACAAGCCTATCAGAAAAAAGGAGGAGCACCGTAGTTGTGTTTTTGGAGTGGATATTCATATAGATTAGGTGATGGAAGCCTTAGAAACCATTTTAATTGGCAAAGTTCATGGAATAAAGTTCTCAGTAGACTACATCAAGGTTTGGACTCAGTCAGAATGGAAAGAAGCTCTCGGTCAGCCAGAAGAGATCAAGATTCTAGACAGAGGTTGGTTTAGCTTTCACCTTGGGAAAAAGGAGCACGTCGAATGGGTGCTGGACAAGAACTGGAGCTTTGGGAAGAGGCCAATTTTATTTAGAATATGGACACCCCTATTTGATGCCTAAAAAGAAAAAATGGTGGAGTCTCCAGTCTTGGTAAAATTGTTGGGTCTCCCTATGCAATTCTGGACTAACTCGGCCTTCACATCAATTGGTAATACCCTGGGGAAGATTCTTAATGTAGATAGATCATATTTATGAACACATGATTGGAGTTTTGCTCGTACTCTGGTAAGTTTAAACCCCAAAGAGGGTTTGGTGGACATTATGGATCTGAAGTATCGAGATCTAGTGTTTTCACAAGTCCTGGACTATGAACATATTCCTTTTAGATGCCATTGTTGCCATAAATATGGACATCTGGCTCGAGGGTGCCCTCTAGGTCACCATCACCACTCAAGACAAAAGAGAAGTGAAAAAAGTCAAGAGACAAAAAAGGACGTGTGCACATAGGAAGAAGGGGCTTAGATCAAGGAGAGTGATCCTAAGTCAAATGCTTAGGGGATGGACCTAGAGCAAGTGGAGGAAGAAGATCAGGAACAGCCTAGGTTTGTAGCAATTGAGACTATCTCTTTCCCGATGACCCACTTGGGACCCTCGTTAGTCTCTGAAAAAATAGAGGCATATCAGACGAGTACACTTCTATCCCCTTGATTTTCCTTATGCACTTCTATTGTTTTATCTCAGTCTTGCTGTGATGAGCTTGGTCCTTTCAGGCAGCTCCTGAATGACCTGCCGGACCTGTGGAAGGGTCAAGCCTCAATAGATAATGTTATCATGGCCATTCCTTCCTCTCCTAAACTGTCCTCTCTTCCCATGGATGCTACCCCCTCCACCCCTCCTATTGTTTGTAGCCCTGAACCCCCCTACAATCTCAGACCTTTGGCCAATAGAAAGGGGAAAGGGCTTATTCTGGGAGGCCTGGAGTTGGACCTGGTGTTAGTAGGCCCGAGGAAACTAAGAGGAAGGAAGGTTGTTATGGATATAGCTGATGGGAAGCAGATGTATCTATCAGGTGTGCTTAGAGCAGAGCGGCTACCCCTTGAGGTTTCTCCATGATCCATTTATCCTACAACTGCAGGCGTCTAGCTAGTGTACCCAAAAAGCTAGCTCTGAAGGAATTGGTCAGGTCCAACAACCTTAATATTATCCTACTTCAAGGAACTCTAGGGAAGGGGGAATAAGTATTAGGATGCCTTGTTAAGCTTCTGCCGGGTTGGAGCTTGTTACACAAAAATATCGTCACCATGACTATTTGCAGTCAGTATGGGTCCATCATCACTTATGCTGACCTCCTAAGCAAGTATCAGACCTTAGCTCTTCATGTCAAGCTTTGCAAATGAGAGAAATATATTGAAAATCAATAAAACTCTGGTTCCGCACTTTCTCTCACTTTTGCCTGTGGGTTCGCACTCTTTGTTCATATGACCTGCTTATCTGTACGCTCTGTTTGTAAAGGGGTGGGTGCGTACCCCTGTCAAAGTAAAAAGGGCACAAGTTTATTCTAAAAAACTCACTTTGGGTTAATTCTAGATGTTCCTAAAAGGAATTTTGATGTGGATTGTTCGCTCCAAGGTGGTTCATGCATCCCAAAAGAGAAGTAGCTAATCCCTTGATAGGAGGATCTATCCCTTTGAAGGAGGGCTCTATCCCTTTTAAGGAGGACCTAGTAACTTCCTTCCATTGCACTATAAATTAAGGCATTGGGTCAGTTGCTGGAGAGGTTAGAAGCTGAACATTTTTAAGGGTAAATGTTAATGGAATTGGGACTTCCTAGTTAAACTTGAGAGGAGAGATCACATACCTTTTGGTTTCATTGGGAAGTGAGTGAAACTTGTCAAAGTAGAGGAGACTTCTTGTTGGACCTTGGGAGGAGCTTGTACAGCATCAAGGCTAGGTGTAAAGTTCTCTTCATTTGAATTAATACAATAATTATAATTTTCTCAACAATGTATATGTGTTGTTTCATAATCTACATCATTGATCATTAGAATGATATATGTCTGTGTATATATATTGGGCTTTTTCAGGTGCTCCTGTAATTATTCTTGTTTTGTTGCAGACTACACTTCAAGGGAAGCTTATGGAAACGACGGGAGCGAGTGCTCCAAAAAACATTGGCTCTGGACTCCAAGGTAGCCTAAAACCACTGTAATGCCTTTTTTAAATTGCAATTAGAGAAAAGATAGTTATTGGCTTGCTTGTCACGAAGATATCTTTAGCTACTAGAAGGTTTGAATCTGTGTTCTACAAACCTGGACTCATTCGTTTGACAAAAATGGCGACTCCACTGGGACTTGACTGTTTTCCTTGTTTTACTTTGACCTGGGAAACTTGTGTTTTTGCTTCTGTTTTTGGATTGTTGTGTGTGGAATTGGGTGGATTTAGTGGATCTAGGTTTTTTTATGCTTTTCATAACTTTAGGAGAAGCCGCACCCTGTGCTTGTATCACAATGCATACATATACGCATGTTTACTTTGCACACAGAGCATGAACGCACCTGTGTAAACTCTGAACCTGCGGACCCTGCTAAAATTTTGAAAAACTTAAATTTTATTCTTTCAATTAGTTTTATTTTGGTTTAGATGTTGTTATCCTCTGCCCAGACCTGCATGTGACTTGTTAAAGGCTTTCCTTGGTTTAATTCCATTGGTGTTAGGGTTTTAGGTGAAATTCCTAGAAGTTTTGGTTGCAGGTCTTGATTTTCATTTTGGTCGTGTAGTAGCTCAGAGTTTAGAAGCGTAGAAGCCTTAGATCACCTTGGTTTTTATTGGCCTTCTTATGAATCTAACCATTTGCAAAATCTACCTTTATTGAGGAATCCATCTTGTGTTTTCTCTTTGCGAAACTTCGAAAAAGCTTGTGTTGAAAGTTTGGATTTCATTTTTACAAAAGAGAACAAAAAATTACTTGTTTTTTGACTAATTTGTCATTCTAGACAAGTTAGTCCTTGGTTTTCTTATCGCCAAGTAAAACATCCTTAAAAAAAAACATCTTGTAAGCTTTTACTTCAAGTAGTTTTCTATAGTTTGTAGATCTTAAGCTTTGCTTTATTGATAGTTTTCTCAAGATTTTCTTTAGTTATAATTTTGAGTGCTTTTTATAAAAATACAAAAATCTCTTTTGAAAAAGTTTGTTTTGGTAGCATTTGAGTGTTTGAAAGAAAAGGGAAATTTTTGTGAAAATAACTAGTTGTCTCGTTTTGAGTGCATTGGAACAAAAGCTCTTCTTTTAATTTGTTTGTTAAGAAAGATTTGTGTTTACATGCATTTGCATTCTCAAACTCTTTCATAGCTAGAAGTTCATTGAAGAGAAAAGATTGTTTAATCATCTTAAGTGTATCTTTTTTGTGATTTTGAGTCGAGTCTTCACACCACGAGTTTCATCTCCGCACCTCTTGACCTAATGAAAAACCAATAAAAGTAACACTTAAAGTAAAATCAATCTAGAAATCTTTTTATTTATAGCGCTCTATTACACCAACATAGCTTAGGCTAGTGTCTTGGAGTAGGGAGTACTTAACTCTCCAAGAGAGTAAATCAAACAAGTAGCCGTATCTTGCTGTAGGGGAGAAATCCAATTGTTGCATCTATGCTCTAGGAAAGCTCCTCTTAAAGAAGCACGAGATTGTGTCCGAACTAGTGTGGGAATCAATCCTTCCTCATTGGGAATGACACCAGATATTCATGTATTAAAAATGGTAAACCTCGGATTAACCATTGTCGAGGAGCCTAGGGTCACTTGTTGGTAAACCTTGGTTTATGTCAAGGAGCCTTCAAGGGGATTGAGCTTGTTACTTTGCCCTTGCATGCGTATCAGATCGTAGATTGTTCCCCCAGGTATATTTATTTCTGTTCGTAACCATAATGACCATATTCTATAGGATTCTTCCTAAGGTGATGGTGGCGGGAAGATCCCACTGTACTTGGAGTAGACGTCGGCTAGACTCACTTGGATTTTCTGGGAGGTTCTCTTCACTTGAGATGGTTTAGTGGAGAAACTTGTGCCAGTCTATTCATTAAGCAGGTTGCTGGGGTAACTGTTCTAACCGCTATTTCTGTATTGAACTCTGCGACATTGGATTTCATCACCAACTACTGTTTTCGGTACGGAATGTTACTGTTTGTGTGTGATTTGATCTCCTAGATTATTTAGGCGTATGATTCAATTTGTTTGGTTCTTTAGAGGATTTAGGTGGTTTTCATTGAGATTTTACTATGTTTTTGTGCGAAGTAGTTAAAAGGTTTTAACCGTGGTTGCATTACAAAGGAAGTCCCATAGACTTCGGGGCCAACCTCCTGAGTTTTCACCAAGCCAGCTTGATTGGCTACGGGCCCTGGTAACTCCTAGAGACAGTAGAAGTGGGTCGCCTGAAAGAGGAGAATCTGCTTTGGTGGGATATCCTGATTTTTTAGCGTTAATAGCAGATTATAGTATGCATCCTGTAGCCGTTTCAGAAGTTACTGGTAGTGTTTCATCTATTAGTGATATAGGTGAAGAACCTGAAATATCTGAACCCGAATCTGAAATTACTGCTACTCCAATATCAGGGTTTTCTTCTCCAGCTTCTAGTGGTCCTAGTTCACCTAGGGTAGAAGCAATAATTACACAAAATCTTCCTTCTAGACTAATAGCTATTGAAGAACTTGCTATTTCAGAAAAAGAAGAAGGCATCCCTATTCCAGAAGATCGACCTGTTATAGAACTTAGGGAGCATGAATCAATCTTTTAGAGTCCACCTAGGAGCAGTGCTTGGTATCTTTAATTGACTGATTTTTTGGAAAACTTGGGACTAAGTTTTTCACCACCTCGTATTTCTTATCACCCAACACCTAGATGTTACTATCCTCCATTGAATATGTCCAAACAGTCGTCCATGTTTTCTCAATCTTCGGAAGCCTTTTTGTACAGTGGTCCTTCTGTTCCCGCTGGGTATTAGTCCATTTCTGGTACTTTTTCGGGAGCATCTCCTTGAATTATTGAAAAAGGGTTATCAACTGGAAATAATGGTACTAAACCGTTGAGTGTAGAAGATATTCTCATGATGTCAAGTTCTATTCCCAATCCTCAACCTCAAGGTGGCCAATTACCACCTGGGGGGTAACCTCAAGGTACTCAGTTTGTGCCTGTGGGGCAACCTCAAGGTAACCAGTTTGTGCCTAGGGGGCAACCTCAAGGTACTCAGTTTTCACTCGGGGGGCAACCTCAAGGGCAGTACATACCTACGGGACAATACGTTCCTCAAGGTCAACCCCGGACTCAATATGTACCTCAAGGTCAACCTCAGTATCAATATGTACCTCAAAGTCAACCTCAATATCAATATGTACCTCAAGGTCAACCCCAGTATCAATATGTACCTCAAGGCCAACCCCAGTATTAGTACATGCCTCAAGGTTATCAACCCCAAGGTCAATACCCAACCCAAGGTTACCAACCACCTTCTGGTCAATCATATTATCCACCCTACCCTCAACTCGGTTATGGTCCTCAACCTGTTATGGGTCCATACCCCGGAACGAATTTAGTGTGGGATCCATCTCAATCCCAACAGGTTTTGAAACTGAATGCACAGTTGTCATCTCAAATAGGAAAACCCTTGGTTTCTGGTTCACCCCAGCAACCTGTCCACTCTATTGTTCAAACTTCTGCACCTTCTGTAGTTTCTCAGTCTGGGCCTAGTACACCTCGTACTCTGCCTCAAACGTCTATTGCATCTACTGCAACATCTGCTGCATCTACCCCACCTTCTTCTAGAGTATCGACAGCTCCGGTTTCTACTGTCCCTATATCTACTCCTCATATATCTTTACCTCAGTCTGGACCGACGGTCCACACTTCGGTTCAGATGCTTGTAGGAAAACCAGGTTTAAGTACGATTGTCACCAGTCAACCTCAATTTAATCAACAACCGTACCAAGGACAGTACCAATACGGTCCTGTTGCGTAGCAACTAATCTATCAGTATCAACCGTACCCTGGGTATACATATCAACAACCTCAGCAACCCCAGTATGGTCCGGTTAATCCTGGTTTTCCGGGAGGACAGAATATCCCAAATGCAATTCCAATTCCTAGTTATCCTGTATAGCCTCCTCCTGGGGCCAATATACAGACCCAGAGTTTTAGGGACCCTAATCGTCAGTTACTATTTATCGCAACTTTGGAATTACCTGATTTGACATGCCTTACGAACAATCTAATTAACTATCTTCAGTATTGGCCGCCAATGCCGCATAAGTTTCCTAGTGATATTCCTAAGTTTGAAGGTAAGCCAGGAGAGGACCCGTCGAACCATGTGATGACTTATCACCTTTGGTGTGCGTCTAATTCCATTTCAGATGATTCAATTCGTTTACAACTTTTCCAGCACACTCTAATTGGTCTTGCGGCCAAGTGGTACATTGAGTTACTGCTAGCCACTTTTTATAACTTTAGTCAGTTAGCTACTTCGTTTTTAACTCATTTTTAGTTGCCAGTTAGATATGCCAATGGCACGGAATTATTAACTTCGTTAAAGAAGTCAACTTCCACTTACGTTTCCGATCATATTCATGAATGGAGACGTCGACGGTGTTTAGTGAAAGTTTTTATCCCAGATCAGATCTTAGCTGAATGGTTTGTAAAATCTTTACTGCCCAAGATCACTGAGGATGTGGCTAAGGCCAGAGTTGTTACTAAGGAGCAAGTAATTGCTCAAGCACATTATCTTGACTTAGTTTATACTCAGTTGGGTATGTTACATGAGAAAATCCCCGATCTACCCAAACAATATCAAATTGCTGCAGCTCCTTCAGGGTACAGAAATAAGTGCAACAATCGTATCCTACAGAAATCAGATGGAAATCCTTACCTTAAGAATAAATCGGACAGCACACGGAAGTAGAACAGAAACTAATTAGGAATGGAATATAGAACAACACTTTAGAACCAAATGTAAATGCACAATAAATTAAGATAAATAACACACATGACACGCCATAGTACTGAGAAAATAGTAATCTGATTTCAGTAATATAAATATCAATCTTAAGTATAAGGATACCGATTGTAATTCGTAATGGAACAACAGTATCAATTGAATCAACAATCACAATTAAATGTACTCTATAGATGAATATAGTGATACCAATTGATAAATGTTATAGCATGGGTACTCTGTAATTGAACAACAATAGAATTCTATAAAGACCAACAATGTTATATTAATGATTAAAGGAACAATAATGCATTACAGAGTTAGAATGAACAATATGACATTCCTGTCACAGCGAACGATATTACTCAGTCTAACATAAATCAAATATAACATAGTCATGATGTAAAATAACAAAACACATCAGACTACTGAACAAGGCTGATAATGAAAACCACACACGCACTAAAGATAATGTTATAGGAACAAGTGTTCCACTAGGGCTGGGCCCTTAGCCTCTAGGGACACACCACTTGAGATTATTCCAAGATCACAGACGGAGTAGCAACCAGATTTATATTAAAGCATTAAAACAGAGTTACAACAGATCACCTCTCAATGAAAGTCGGTGATCAAAGTTTCAAATACAGAGCAAAGTTACATAAAAATTAACAGCAGATCCTCTTTCGGGCTAGTAGTGCTACCCCTTTTTATAATAGATAAAGTGGAGATATCAAGGATGCAAAAATAGTTAAGATAGCGATCCCTCAGGATCAAAAGATCCCGAGGGATTTGCCAAACTATTAATTCCCAGTTATCTGTTTGTTTTCTTGCATTGAGTTGATATCTCCTTTTCCTTTCCTTGGCTGAGATGTTTGAATTTAGATCACCTTGTTTGCATATGGTTCCATGCCAAAGGGACAACAGTTAACTTGACCCTTTCTTTTTCTTTGGAATGGTAATCTTTCATTTTTCCCTTTTCCTGCATAAGAAATGGCAATTATTAGTGTTTTAGTGTTGCCTATAAATCCTATAGATTTTTTCATGATTTCTCATTATCTACCTAGTTCATGATGCAAAGAGGTTATGAGTTCTAAAGAAAACATGACAAAATAATCAATAAAAACATACCTTCTTCAGTACCCCACAACATTCTCAAAGCAATGCAAAAGGAAAAAAGCCTCGGTCCGGATGGCTGGACTGTTGAATTTTTCCAACATTTCGTCGAGTTCATTGGAGATGAGTTATTGGTTGTTGTGGAAGAATCTAGTTGTACAGGAACAATCTGTCACCCCTTCAATGCCACCTTTCTAGCCCGTATTCCCAAATCTGATCACCTGGGCTCTTTTGATGAATTCAGGCCTATCTCCTTGTGCACCTTTTTATACAAAATTATTGTGAAAATTATTGCCTCTAGGCTAAAACCTTTCCTCTCCCTGAACATTTCTCCTGAGCAATTTGGCTTTCTAGATGGAAGACAAATACATGAAGCAGTAGGAGTTGCTCAAGAAACTCTTCACAGTCTAAAAATTTGGAAACAAAAAGGACCCATTGTGAAAATTGATTTGTCAAAGGCTTATGACAAGATTGGCTGGATGTACCTTAGGCTTCTATTAACTCATCTGGGATTCAAGTATGATTTTGTGAGATGGGTTATGAGTTGTGTTTCTTCATCATCCATAGTTGTCTTGATCAATGGAGTGACCTCTAGCTTTTTTAGCCCTGAATGAGGCCTGCGTCAAGGTTTCCCTCTTTCTCCCATTTTGTTTCTACTGGCGGCAGAAGGCATCAGTCTTATGATTCATGACACAAAAAGACGGGGGACTCTCAAAGGTATTGAAGTAACTGTTAATTTTTGGGTCACTCATCTCCTTTTTGTGGATGACATTATTCTATTCAACAATGGAAGTCTCGAGGACTATAGGATTCTCAAGAGGATCTTAGACCTTTTCCTGAAGGCTACTGACCTCTGCGTAAACGAGAGAAAATCCACATTCACATGCTTAGGTTTGTCCAGAGAGATGGTGCACAATGTGGAGATGGTCTTGTGAATTGAAGTCAAATTTGTGAAGGATACTTTTAAATACCTAGGGTTATTTCTAAAGCCTGATAATTACAAGATCAATGACTAGAAATGGATCCTTGCTAAAATCGAATCCAAACTGAAACACTGGAGTTTCAAGTGGCTTTCCAGGGAAGGTAGGCCAATGTTAATTAAATCTATTCTGATGGTAGTTCTAGTCTATTAGGTTAGTCTGAAATGGGTTCCCAAAGGAATCATATCCTCAATTGACAAATTATGCAGTAGGTTTCTATGGGCAGGGTCCAAGTTAGAGAAAGTTACCCCTTGGATTGCTTGGGATTAAGTGGCTTGACCTATAGAGTGGGGAGGCTAGGGTATAAAAAATCTTCCATGCTTCTCCCAATCTCTAGCTACAAAGCTCGCTTGGAGGCTCATTTCTTCTGAGAACCTGTGGTCCTCTATTACTAAAAGAAAATATATTGATCCTCTATCAATGCTAGACTGGATCAGACTGCCACAAAAGACTTCCAAAAAATCCTCGGTGGTTTGGAAGGTTGTGGTTTCTTTTCTCAAAGTTATTGAGAAGAGTTTGGCATGGAGTGTGGGGGATGGAACCAAGATCATGCTGGGTAGAGACCCCTGGATAGGATGTACCAAGAGTTTTTCTCTGTCTCGGGGTCTTGTTTCGGCTTTAAAAGATAGGGGACTCTACACATTAAATCAAGTGGTTGATCCCCGGGTTTCCACCATATGGAGTTAAGGGTGGATTTAGGGAAGATATTTGCACTTGGATGAAGAACGGTTGGAGGAATGGGATAGTTATAGAACGGACCTTCTCAACTCATTAGCTAGGCTCTCTAAATCCCTGGATGAACTCAGATGGGTGTTTTCATAGAATGGGATTTGCTCTCCAAAGATGGGATATAAATGGTCGATGTCTCAAAAGGGGTGGGAAAATTTGGGATGGTGGGTTAAACCACTTTGGAAGTTAAAAGGGCTAGAAAAAACAAGACTGTTCTTCTGGTGTGTCCTGCTACAGAAAGTTCCACTTGGGATTTTCTTCAAAGAAGAGGAAGGATTGGTCTTGGCTGGTGCCCCCTCTATAAAAGTAGTAACAAAACAATACAACACGTATTCCTTTTATGCCCCTTTAACACTAGCCTATGGGCTGAAATGCTAAGGTTGCTCAGTATTCCTTTTAGATTGGAAGGGCAGGGAGTCTTGAAAGCTTGGCAGAGGTGGTGGCAAGAAGCGACAAACAACAGAGAGAGATCCATCCCACTTCTCATAACTTGTGGGACCTCTCTTTCCAGGAATTAGGTCATTTTTAAGGATACTATCTTCCTGATTGGAAGACTGGCTGTAGAACGAGCTGTTATTTACGATAGTATCCCTATTCTGCAAGCTCCTGCTACTACCACAACTGTCTGTATAGAATCTATTAGATTTTAAACTTCGTGGGCTTATTTTGACGAGGCCTCTAACATTAAGGGATGTTGCAGAGCTGGTCTAATTATACATTTATCAAAGGAAAAGCTTGTTAAAGCATCTATTGGTCTTGGTCATGGATCCAATAACTTTGTTGAATTGAAACACTTACACTACCTCCTATGTTGGCTTATCCTTAGGAACGTGAGAGCAGTGCAGATTTTTGGGGATTCAATAAACATTGTCAATGGTTTAATGGGACTCAACATTGTAGAAATTTCGTTTTACATTTTCTACTTAAAGAAGTTTCTCGACTTAAATTTCATTTCAAGTAGATATCTCTTTGCCATATTTATGGGGAAAGGAACCATGATGTTGATAGCCTATCTAAAGAGGGCGTTGAGAACGATATGAGGTCATGGACAACTATGGAGAAGGAAAATGGGGTGCTCTGACCACTTGAACAACCCATTTTTGATTAAGATTTTGATTTCCAGAAAATTGTTCTTCTCATTGTATATATTAGGAATTGATTCTTTTTGTTATTGCTATAAATTTTGGAAAAACTTCTTCAGGGTACCAGGGTTGTTTTCCCTTAAAAGGAGGTCCTATCTCTCTATTTTAAATCAAGGTTTTTTGTTTTTTCTTTGTACGAGAATCCGTATAGTGTTTATTGTGAATTCTCAGAGGTTTTTGGTTGCCTCATTCTCTTCATAGACTCACAGCTTCTATTTTACTACACATTTCTTTCTGAGATGGTTTATCCTTTAAAGGATCCCAGGAGGTATGCAAGGACAAGACTAGTCTATTGGCTTGGTTTGATGGTGGGATTGTTGTGAAAATAGTCTATTTTCAAGTATTTTCAAACAATTGAGACTGTTTTTTCCCTTTTAAAGGGTGAAAAATGAGTCTTTTAGAAATTCTCAGCATATGCTATGTAACTTCCTATATATAATAGATGGTTCAATTTTTCCCTATGGAAAAAAATATTGAATCAAGACGATAGTAAAACCATTGTCTTGATGTTTTCATTCTCCTTTAACAGGACCAGGTTCCAACACACTTCTGCTAGCATTCTAGATGGCCTCAAGAACAATAGTTTTAAGGCTCTTCCCTTTGGGCTTCACTCCAAACCAAATTCACACTTCTTCCTCACACAACTGGAGAGCTACAACTATGAATACCCTGTTGTTTACTCCAAACATAATTAGCAATAGCACACCAACATTAGCACTTCAACACTCTAACATTATCTTGTGCTTGGGAAAAGGGGAGATTTGTATAGGATGAATGGATGGGAGATGGATTCTCTTCTCATGGGAGAAGGTGTTATCCCTTGAGGTGGTTCCATCATTATAGGGGAAAGGAGCCCAAACTGACATCCTCAACCTCATCCGACCAAACCATTTACCAGACTTCCTTTATGAACCTTCTAGAGCTGGAAGCTTCGGCTCTTAATTTAAAAAAGTTTCCATAAGAGGACTGGTGTGACTAGAATAAAGCTCAGTCAGTCCAGTCAGTGCTAGGAACAGTGCTAATCCCTACATATCGGCACGAGGAAGGCAAGGGCCATTAGCGTCAGTGTTGTAAACTAGGCACAACAGAAGTTTCAAGGGAAATGGTGCAAAAGGAAATTGATCTCCTCATGAAGAGGGACACAATGGGGGTTTCTTCATGAAGGGAAAGCATGTAGGGTTCATTGATATAGGGTTCATTGTAGAGGTCCTTCAGCATTAAAGAATGAGGAGGATAGGGACAGTGACAAAATGTTGTGTAACAGGAAATGGGACTATTAATTCCATGTATGTTTTTAAAATAAAAGGTCTAAAATGATTTATATATTTATATACAACAAATGGCTATTTTTCTACTTCAAAATAATTTAATTCAACAACTTTAAAATTTGAATAGAAAAATGAGATGGGTGATTCAATTTTCTGATTATTAATTTGTGTCAAAATGGTGGCATAAGACATTGAAGAAGCAAAGGTATACAAGATCAAATGATCAGAGAAATTTGCAGTATTTAAAGAAGGATCATTGATAATTGCCTTTTTGATTAAATCGAATTCTTTCTTTTCATGATGACGACATTTAAAAATTACATCTTTCTTAATCATTTGTTGTAATGGAAAAATAATTTGTGAGAAATCAGGGACAAACCTTTTGACAAAATTGGTCTGTCCAAAAAATGATTGCATGCTTTTTTGTTATATGTTGGAGAAATTTTTGAAATTTCTTTTATTCTATCAGGATCAATGTAAATTCCATTTTCTCACACAATGAATCCTAAATGTTTCCCTTCACTAAGAGAGAAAAATGACATTTTAGATTTAATGAAATCCCATATTCTCTACAACGTTCAAAAAATTGTTTTTAGTCCTACAAATGATTATCTATGTTCCTTGAGTAAGCAGTAATGTCATCCCAGAAAAAAAAAAAAAAAAATTGTTTAACATACCTTTGAAATCTATATGCATGCATCATTGGAAAGTGGCCCCTGTGTTTATTAAATGAAATGGAATTTTTTGGTGGGCATGAGTTCCCCATTTGGTTCTGAAAGTAGTATTTAGTGTATCATCTTGTTGGACACTGATTTGATTATATCACGAAAAACCATCAATGAAAGACATAAGTTCAGCACCAACAAATGATCATAAAAATTTCTCCATAGTGGGTGGAAGGAAATTATCCTTTTGACTGGCCTTATTAAGAATCCTAAAATCTATACAAATGCAGCTAGCATTGTTTTTCTTCCTAATAGGTACCAAGTTGGAAACCCACCTTGAATACCTAACAGGAAAAGTGATTTTAGCCTTAAGGATTTTATTCAATTCCATTTTGTTTTGATTTTCTAAGTTTAGATGTATTTTTATTAATTTTTGTTGGAGAATTTTAACATTAGATGTCATTGGAATTGTGTGTTGAATGATGGAAGTATCAAATGTTTTGAGATCTTTGTAACTCCAAGAAAATATATCCTTATTTTTCTTTATCAAATGGATGAAGGACAATCTTTCTTTAGATAAGATACCAAGTCCTAAGTTGATGTTCTTAGGTTTAAGATCTATCCCAAGGTTTATTAATTCAAATCTCAAAGTTGAACTCTGTATTTGTGAATTAGTAACTCTTTTAAATCTATCTTTTAAATCATAGAGATCCTCAAGTTTTACTACAGATTTGGGTATGGGATTATCCATGATTTTTTGTTTTAATTGATTTTAGTATTCATATTCATAAACTATTTGGTCATCGTATGATTTTTTAGAAGTTAAGAAGCTTAAAATGTCTTCATCGTCATTAAATACCCGCTAATTAGTGATATTATCAGGAATGGATGGTGTAAAGATTAGCTCTACAGAAAATCTATCGGGACTGTAATATTCAGATGGGATCAGTTTTGATGTAACGTTAGTAAGAAGGTTAGCATTGACATTCTGAATCCTGGGAATAGCATAAATATTAAATGCTAAAAAATGTGAAGTGAGAGCTGGGATTTGGTCTCTTTAAGTTGCCAGCCCCTTGAAGCTGGGATTTGGTCTTGTGAAGTTGCCTTGTAGGGAGTGAGAACATCAATAGTTGTTTGTCTCACTTGCAAGGAATTAATGTTGGAAGCCAATCCTTCATAGAGAGTTCAGAACAGAGGAAGCATGGAGAGAAGGAAAGCGTTCCCAATATAGCTTGCTAGCTGAGTCATAATGTTATATGTTGAAGCAAAGATACCACAGCTCCTCCTTTCTTCCATACTGAGATCTGAGTCCTGACAACATTAAGCTTTCTTTGTTTTTGTGTTCCATTTTCTTGGAACATTCGGACATGTTTATATTTTTTTCCAACACAATATGCTTTCCCTCCCAAACGTGGAATTTCCTTAGAGTCTCTCTAAATCTGTTTGTGTTTCTTTCTATCTCGACATTTGAAGAACTTGAAATTCCCATTTATGGAGCTACTACTACTTGTCAGTCTCTAAGTACTGTTAGATCTTCTGAGGTGTTCTTTTGTAAGTTTTAATATAAGTATTCCTTTTGAGTGATGCCAAGGATTCTACGTAGTTGTTGGTTGCTACTCCAATGTCCAAGTTAAATTTTCAAGTACTCTTCCTTTTGGTGTTAAGATTATCCACGCCTTGAACGAATGGCTTGGATCTCCCTCTGATGCTTCAAGTGTGTAGAGATACAATGCATCATGTTTCTTGCCTGTTTAATTACAATTTCTGAATCTCGATAAACTTGAAGGTATTTAACATCAAGGATAATAGCTTTATACATACCTTGGACCAATGCTTCATATTCTATAATATTATTTGTGCATCCAAATTCCAATCTGCAAGTTAGCATTGTCTTCACACCTTCATGATTAATCAATATGCAATCTTCTCCTGCACCATCACTTGATTTCAACCCATCAAAATACAATGTCCAGAATAAAGAATTAACTAATGGTTTTTCTAGCATATTTAAACATCTAGAAAAGTTTGTCTGTGAAAACATTTCAATTTGAGAAGTTACAGAATTACTCAGCAATGGTGACGTTTGTGCTTTCAAATACTCAAAAATGATTCAGTACAGTAGTTTCCAAGAATGTTGTTATTAAATGCTACTCCCTCATTTTCAACTTCAAAATCTGTTACTGAATCCGTCATGTGTTTTCCATGGTTGATTCTGATTTGATTCAAATTTCCAATAAATGGGAGCCATAAGTCAGACCAATCACTGAAAAAATAGCCGTGTGGTTTTTCTCACCAATCTCTACTAAGAACTAAACCGTATAAATATGGGATATCAAAAACAAGTATATCAATTATTTGATAGATTTCAGGATTCAAAGATAATCTAATAAGAACTGAATTCATTTCTCCTATGCTTTTTTACTTTTTTCGTATCCAGTTGGACAATGTGAACTACAGTTTTCTGCGATGACATGTTCAATATTAAACAAACTAAATACGACATGATATTCGAATAAGCCCCTGAATCTACCAAGCAGTTATGTACATTTTTATTAATTATTTCAAAAATCAAAAGAAATGGAGGGTATGTGAATTAGATTTGTCACCTATCAGAATATAATTAGAGGAACTGAATAATGAATGACTAGGATGTTTACCCATTCCGTTATAAGCTTTAGATACCACAGCAGCAAGAAGAGGAGAAGCAAGTAGTGTGCTCAATTCTTTCAGTAAAAATTTCTATTGTTGTTTGAGTTTAGTGAGTTCATGAAGGGAAATGTTTGGTTTTATTTTCTTCATATCCTCAACTCTATTGTACTCAATAGTATTTGAAACTACTAAAGTTTTGGGCGCAAATGGAGAATTGGATGAACGCAGAATTTCTTGTTGGGAAGTGGAAGTGGATTTTTTTTCAACAACTTTATCTTTAGTAGTAGAAGTTGAAGGTTTATGTTTTTGAATTGGTTGTATAGGATCAACTAGACCTTTACCTCTTGTGCTAACGGGTAATGCTTCATATTCATTTTTACTATCAGAAATAGGAAGAACAAAATCCCACATTCCATTTAACTGAGCTATTTGTTCATCTTGGGATTCATCAACAGAAAATGTTGCTTCCTCCTCATATTCATCATTAGTTTGTACATTAGAGATTGTGTTTGGAGGTTGTGGATTAGGTGGCTGGTTTCTTCTAAATGGTCTAAAAGGTTTTTTGGAAGAAGATTCAGCTACTTGTCTTTTGAACTCTACCATCTCATTAGACAAAGTTTTAAGGAATTGTTCCAAGCCTTCAAGGTCAAAGGGATCTTTAAGTGCTTTCTTTTTTGACTCATCCTTAAAATGTAACTCTCTTTAATTTTTTGTCTTCCTGAACTTTTTTCTTTTCTAGTGAATTTATCCCCTTCTCTACATACACAACTTCTTTAATGTTTTCTACCAAGGTATTTTTATTAGCTCTATCTACAAAAGTTGTTAAGTTAGAAGGAAGAGATGAAATATACCAGTCAATTTGTACATCAACACCAGGTCTAGAAGTAGCTGGGATTTTATTTAACAATTTGTTAAATATGGAATTGAAAAGTTTTATCTTTTCCCTTGAATTTATTTTTAAATTGGAAAGGTCAATGATAAGAGACATGGTTGAGCGATCATCACCAAATTTAGTCAAAAATAGTTCTTCAAAAATATCCCTACTAGTAATAGAATTTGTTGGTATTGAAAAGTACTAAGACCCTCCTGATCCGATAAGAGTGTATGGGAATAATGTAACAACAACATATTATTCATATACCTCATTAAGATTTATGGCTAACATATAATTGTGAAGGTGCTCTTCAGCAGGTAACCTGTAATTAGTGTTGAATTTGGGAAGCCATATTTCAGGATGTTTTGGTAGAGGATGAAGTGGTGCTGGCTTTTGAACAGCTCCCCGATTGGACCATGGTCTATCTTCCATTGTAACATTTGGGTAGGTGGATGTGATGAAGGAAGAAATGGTAGTTGTAATAGTACTACTTGAGGCAAAACTAGTTGTTTGTGTAGAGGAATGGAAATAGATGAAGTGATCAGTAAAGAGAAAGGAAATGAAAAAGGAAGAAATGGAGATGTTGGTGAATGAGAGAATGAGGTAATCTCACTAGTAGATGTTTGGGAATCTGATGTATTAGTTTTCATCCGATGGGATTGAAGTGGAAATTCAAATGGTGAGATGCCAAGTTTTGTACTTCAGGACTGAGTTAAAACACCAGTTCCGTGAAAAATAGAAGTGATACTTCCTTTAGAAACTTTGAATGATTCAGGATTTGCTACTAAAATGGAGACCTCTTCCAATTTATTTATCAAATGTGTAATTTCTCATAATTATGGAGTATAATCCATAAGGATTACCTTAGTAATTATTCTAGGAGACTTGGGAGGTGATTGTACAACTCCTGATGTAAAAGTAGGAGATTCTGAAGGGGATCTGTAACTTGTACGAGATTCAGAGGGGGAATGACTCTTGGAATGACCTTTTGTTTTTTGATTGGACTTACTTGCCATTCATAGTCTATAGGCCCTCATTCTAGCACAAAAAATTGTTGGGGCCTCGAAAATCACTACGTCAACATAGGGGAAAAACCACTCGGTTCAAACCTTAAGACAACACTTTTTCCATTTAGATAGTGGCTCTGACTGCGGATAATGGGACCAATTTTCCAATGAAAGGTTATTTACTGAATGTGTAATTCTTATAGTGAAATAAAATAGATGGATTTGCAGTAATGAATTAATGGAAAACATATCCATTAATCTACTCTACAACCCAAGATTGTTAACATTTATCTAGATGTGATCTACAATGGTTTTCCTTAGTAAATGACAATATATATTGCTCAAACACTAATGGAAACGAAGATATTTCAAGATGATTACTTTGATTGAATAATTAATTGAAATAATGTGTATAACCCATATCACATTCAAAATATGAAAACAAATTGTTTAACATATATTTAAAAATATCAATGGCAGCATGATCAGAAATGAATACATGTAACATTATTCTTTAAATAACATGTAGTAAGCAATCTGAAAATATAAATTCACTATTTATTTATCAACAAAAAAGACGTACAAAGATAGAAATACCTGATGTACATTGTTAAACTCATAAAAGAAATAACAGTAGTTTATTCCTTCCCACAAAGATGCTTCAAGGAGAACAATAATGAAACTTCTCAAAATTCTTTATGAAAATTCCTAAATAACGTTTGAGTCATTCTATTGAGAAAAGTATGAAAGTACAATAGTGTGAGATTTCATAAGCCTTTCTTCATAAAATTCAGGACCCTAGTTTCATTAAACAAGTAAGCTTAAATTGTAGAAAAACAATTGAATCTAGTGTGAGGAGCATTGATGGAATTTAAACAGATCCCTTCAATACGCTTAAAGAAAACAATTTTTGGTAGCAATGTTTTGAATTTGATTTGTTGTCTTCATCATCTTTGTCTTTTCCATCGAATCCACTAGATGTTTGTCGGTCTATTTTAAGTGAACTATAGTTTATGAGCACAACCATCCTCTTATGTCATGTACATAAATATGGAAACATGAATTGATAAGTAAAAATTAATGAGACTAATAACTGAGTTTTATTTGAAATAAATCACTTTTATAGAAAATCAAGAAATATGTAGAGCCTAATAAATCCAAACACAACCATCATCCAGAGGAATTCATAGTGACAATTTTGTTAAGGCAAGTTGAACTTTACGGTCTTATTACAAAATCAAAATCGCTTGGAGGCCCGAAATACTTCAAATAAAATCACAATTACAATCGCGGAAAGGTGGATGGCTAATGGTTTTTCAGAGGTTGTTGGAAGTGGTAAGTGGTTTATGAAGAGGGGGTTTGAAAGAACAAAGGAGTGATGCATGGATATATGGTTTGGATGAAAAACTAATTTTTGGGCCACCCCTTTGAGAAACATAAAATGATTGCAGGGTGTCCAAAGTCTTCTCTGCCATTGATATGGGTAGATATAAGTCATTTATTAAACCAAGGAAATTTGTGCTTTTATATCACAATTGGTGTTTAGAGTGGAGGTAAAGGTACGAGCATGATTATGAAAGTTACAACAAGCCCAGATGCAAAATCATTCATATCCATTTAAATATCGTGTCGGGTCCGGGTGGCCTAATCACAATAGCAAATCAGATGGGTTGAAGGATTTGTTATAATTTGTTTCCCTTTGAAACTTGTGATTGCCAAGTCCTGGGGTGATGTGGCAGTGACATCATGATATGACGTACCAGGTGACGTGGTGATGACATGGCAGCTGATGTGGAATATGATATGGATCTGATGCCGTATCACAATGGTCATTCAGAGGTATATCGTAATCAAAATTCAAACGAGGCATGACTCTTGGAACTTTGCGATTGCACGGATGCGATATTTAATCTAACTGTAGTGTATAATCCCGACGGGTCCTGTTATATCGCATATCACAATTGGGATAAAGCAGGAGTATGGACTTAATTTTTTTTTGGAAGTTTTGTGATAGCCACAGATGCAGGGAATTTATAGATTGGAGTGGATAATCCTGTTAGGTCCGGATGGCCTAATCGTAATCGCAAATTTCTATGTGTAGTGGGGTTTGGACTTAAGCCTTTGGATCTTCTGATAGTCACAAATGTGGGGTTTTTTATTAATTGTATTAACTCTACTCTTGGGTTGAGTTTATATTATGATCATAATGGAGTTGGTGGCGGGGTCTTTTCCTTATGAAATTTTGTTTATTTGTGATGTGGGGGAGTATTAGCCTCTAAATAAGTCAGAGTTTGGTAGGAAAGTATTTTCCTTTAGAAACTTTGCAATGCAGGATTTGGATGAGTTGGAGTTTATAAAGATAAAACCTTTGGGAATTAAAAGCTCCAATATTTTTTTTATTAAATAACCCATATTATTTAATACTTAAGGTTTTTTGAATCCTAAGTATATTTTTGGTTTCATGGGCTATTAAATTATTTATTTATTTATTTTTATTTATTTTTCTTTTTTTTTGGATAATAAAGGTTTAATACTTGGGTTTTAATTAAATATCGTAAGTATTAAACTTTGGTTATATTTCTTTATTAACAAATTTTTATGTTGATTTTCTACAACTAAAGGGTCCCTTTTTTAATATAACAAAGTTCATAGGAAATTTATAATATATTAAAATGGGGGTTGTTGAATAGTACAATAGCTTCCAATAACACCCATTAGTTACTTCAATTGAAACATAGAAGTTGACATACTAGGGAGCTTAAAATCCTTCACCATCCCAAGTTCAAAGCCGGAGTGCATCAGAAACCCAATTCAAAGGGGGTTATGCTAGGGCATGATGCGAGCATTTCTCCTTGGGAATACCCAACTGTGGTAGGGCATTCCATGCGATGGAGGATTACCAGGAAGCTCAAGACTCGACCACTCCCGTGGGATGAAGGTAACTATAGCGATCAATCTTAAGAAAAAACCCTATAGGACTAGCTGTGGAAAGCAGTTGGTCCTCCACCCCACCTTTCTCTCGATAGTTTTACTTGTGGGGATCAGAATCCCTTAAGTAATAAGTTATTTGGAAGGCCATTTGATAGTAGATATAGGTTTTTTTGAGGATTTAGATCACCTATAGGCTAGAGGCCTTTTTCTTTAATAGGATGTGTTCTCTTGTATTAGAGTAACATCATTAAAATTGTTAGTTTGAGTTCTTTATGTCAAACTTTGGCCACGTGCCTTTTCGACCATGTTTAGGAATGGCATAGAAGGAGGAACATCTGTAGAGATCCTGAATTCAAATACAGAGTCTATATGGTTTTGTTTATGAGATCTCCATTGGTCCCCATTGCAAAATATTTCGCTTCTCACTTCTTCCAATATGAGGAAGAAGCATTCCAAATAGCTTTAAAATTTGATCGGATTTACACCCAGTCATGTTATGTTTACACTATCATCCCTAATTTGCCACAGACTGGTGCTGCTAATGCCTCAAGGCATCTCATGTTGTGGATGGCATAGTTGGAACCCTTCTGCACCCCCAACCATATTCTCCACCTCATATGATTTATGGTCCACCTAAGGGAGGAACCATTTCCACTTACAATTATCCCTCCCCTAATCGTCCTCATGGAAATCTTTATCTATGTTCCAACATGCCATATGCATATCCCCATCTACATCAACCGATGTAAGGGTCACTTGTTTCACTACCTTATTATACCAATTTTGCCTCATCTCCTTATTATCAATATGCACAAATTAGCACTTCGGCTCCTCTGGTACCAGCTCCTCAACCCCCCATACCTTCTCCCCCTTTGACAAAACAAGGACATCCTCCACAAGGACAAGTGTACATTGATCATAGTGGACCTAATCTCCCTAACCCCAAGAAAAGTAATAAGGGGAAGGGAAATAAGAACCAAAAGGTTCAAGGTAATCAAGGCAACTAGATTCCTCCACCAAATTCCCCTTAGGGTCCTCAACCTAATCCTGCCACCCACCAATAGGGTAGCCCAAGAAAAACAAATGTCTTCGTACAAACAAACCTTGTGCGTGTTATGAAGTATATGGTCATTATACCCATGATTGTCCTCTTTTACCTCAGATGTGGTAAGCATGGGAAGCTCAAGCATCTTCTCGAGGATCGAAACCCACCACTCCTCCTCCCATGTTTGCTTCATCTCAACTGGCCATGCTTACCAATCCTTTCACTCACCAAGGATACATAACTTCCCAACCTACAAAAGGTCAAGAAAGTCAACCAACTTGACCATATGGTCACCATAATTATCATATTCTTATGACAAATTCTGATGAGGTAAATACTCAACCTTTAGACTCAATCACGCCAGTATGACAAGCCACCCACTAAGTGAGCAGCTGAGTCCCAACCCAAAGTGTCCATTGAACCTCTATCGTCAGCCAATGGTAGCTTATAGATCCCTCCAACTAGGATCGAGGTTATTACCAAGATCCCAAAAGGTTCATTATGTTGATATGTTGCTTCTACCAAAGTCGCCCATACATATAGCACAATAGATTATTTGGCACAGTCTCTTGTTGTGATGTCAACGTTGGGAGTACTATACATGTGCCCATCACAATGAAAAGCTCTAATATCTACTCTGGGTTCCATGGATCGTCAATATTATCAGATGATTCTCTTTCATGTTGACAGGTCAGAAAATCCTCCCTTACCTTCATCTGTTTCATTTCAAATTCTAGTCTCCATTAGAAACACCATTGTTTAATGATGTATCATTGATGAAGGCACCTCCACCTGTGTGATGGTTGAGAGGGTTTGGAAGAAACTTGGCTCCCCTAACCTATCCCTATCCACCATCACTCTTGGGGCACAACATGGTCATCCTTCACAACACCTTGGCCATCAGAGTTACTAGCAAGACCTTCTATATCGAGATAAAATTCATTGATTATCCCTTAGCCTATACCACCATTTTGGGTCGTAGTTATACTTATGCTATGTTAGTTGTCCCATCTTTGGTTCACCATAAGATGTGCTTTCCCCACAATGGAAAGATCGTCACAATTGATTAGTTGACGTATATGATCCAAAATCCCATACTTCACCTTAGTCCAACATTTCTTCCTTGGATGATAGTAACACAAACTTGTCTATCTCTCTATGAGTCTATAAATATTCCACTTTTATTGGTTCATACTACAGCCCACTGTCTACTCCATCTGAGCCTATCTCATCAAGTGTTTGCATGCTCCAAGCATCACGGGACACCCACAAATGGTCTGGTATTTTCTCACAATAGACCACACCTCCACAACATGTTGTTCCTGACTCAACCCCACTTGCCGGTACAACTCACCAAGGATCATTTCCTTCTGCTTGTGTCTCTCCTAATCCATTTCCACTTGAAACCGTTCCCTTAGGACTTAACCATTATGGAGTAGTTCCTCGAGGCCATTATCCTTTTTGTTTGATACCATTCTTATTCCCACCTCCTATATTTTATTCTACACCTTTCATGGCTATGTTGAGTTTACCCAATCTTACCTTAGAGATCTCAATCTAGTACATCAATTCCCCTGCAAACACTCATCCCTATCAATTGAAACCTTCCACTACTTTGACGTGGTCCAACCAGTTGTTCCTACCCCGCCTTTACTTCAGTTACATAAAAACCTCAATAAGAGCCTACTGTTGTTGCAAAATCATATGGTGAGAGGGGGAAAGCCTAGAAAAAGGAAACTAAAGACAAGCCGCCCCCCCTCAACTCCAACTCCTCCTAAGCTGTCAAAGCCTCTGCCTCCTTGTGGTTTGTGTGATGTTGATGGTCATGCCACCAATAACTTTCCTAAACTCCCTCTTCTTAAGGATGTGATCATTGACACCTTCCCTAATTCTAACATTTTTGAGGACCATGTTGCCTTAACTGAGTCAGCTAAGAATATCCAATTGTTACACACAAATCACCCATGCACTTTGTGTAATAACTATGGGAACTATTCCCATCACTATCCCGGTCTATAATATTTTTGTGATACACTTCAAGTTATTCATGAATTAAAGGCTACTTGTAATGAGTCCACCTCTCCTTTACTTGCAGATTCTAGTCCCACTCCTACACTAGAACATGAGGTCTCTCAAACACACATTGTCATTCCTCCCCCTGATGTGAATATGATGGATAGTTATGCTTCTTTTCTCTACCTATTTTCATCCATGAGATTGATGCCTTGGAACTCCCTTAATTTCTCTTCTTGTGATTGTGTTTAATGTTCTTCAACGAACACCCCAGTCTCAACATCGATAGATATCCCATCTACTAGTCATATGTCTCTAAACCTTAACGATGTGTATGTGAACCTTGTATCTCATCAAGGTGCTTCAGGTAGATCTTCACCATCATGTGGTCTTTCTTCCTCCAGTTTTCCCATATTCCATTATGATGAAGACATCATGGAAGCTATGACCACCCTTGGTTACCCTTGGGATGACATGCACGATCGTGCATACTTCCTTCCATAGTAGACCTATGAACAATATTTTGTGGAGTCCAAAGACTTCATCCATGGTGAGGTCAATTGGTTTAATATCTACTTACTTTGAATCCAAAAATTTGAATGACATACACCTTGTGGCCATTACATTACCACTCAATGTTTGGGAAAGGGGAGCATGCCTCTTAGAGGATCCGGAAGCAGACATCCTTCCCAATCTCGAAATGCACTCTACCTCAAGAAATCTTACCCATACCACTTCCCATCAAAATTCTTGTATATATTTATTTCTTCTTTCTTTTATATACTTTGGATCCCCCACACTCTTACACATCATCTTCTTGTGTCTTTTAGATGGATCCATCATCCACACCTTAAATCAGTTTTGCCGATGGTGTGAGTTGCTTCACCAGGAATCTTGCCTCAGAAGTTGGGGCCATTTTCACCCCCTTACATTCATTAGTCCACTCCAACAATTTTTTCTTTGGATCTTCCACCAATAACCAGGCTGAATATGATGTTGTGATAGGTTTGTTAGCCGAGGCCATTAACTATCACATCCTTCACCTTCATGTTTGTCTATATTACTTGCTACTTGTCATGCAATTGAATGGTGTTTATATGTGCATAATCCTATCTTATTTATAAAATATATATGAGTTAATATTTTGGTGGTTGAATTTGAATCCATTACATTCAATCATGTGCCTAGAGCCCAGAATCACTATGTAGATACCATGTAAGTAAAATTCTAAATTGGCATTTATAGCATAAGAAGACATCCATAAAAAAATTGGTGAACCACAATCGTCACACAAAAAGAAGCATATCATAAATATGTATCATCTAAATTTTTTCAGTGTCCACTACTCTAAATACATCTGGTATGCCCATAGCATACTTCATCAATCCATACAAAATGAGGGGCACACATGCCCCTCCATCTCCTCATCATCCTTTCAAGTATCTCATGCTAGTTGGTCGATATGATTTAATCCCTTATTCGAGCACTTGGAACACAATGACACTTCAAGAAATCCCCCTACTATGGGTCATCTTTCCCACCTTTGCATACCAGATCAATCCCCTCCATCACATATGCTACGGGGAAGTATCCCATGCTTGGGAACATGATGGTTCCCCGCTTTAGCCACAATGTCACTTGTTCAACATAAGTCTTAGCCTAGATCTAGGTATTTTCAATTATCCTTTCATTCCTTGGATAGTTTTTCCTACTGGCCTCTCCAGTGAGCAATATACACATCACGTATCGTAGATAATTCATACCAAACATTGAAATATTTTACTCAATGTGATGCCACACTTACAATTGAGTCCCCATATTTGACTTGGTGGGTGACGATGATCCTAGACCTCCTGTAGTAGTTCATTCCCATATTTAATTTCCTTAATTCTTCATGAGGAACAATCCTTCCCAAAATCATTAAGGCCATTTTTAGGCAGTAATTACCACCTACCTAAAATACATTAATCCATATTCTAATAGTCGATTTTTTTGCTATGATATCCATAAGATGTAGGTCCTTCTCCTCCTCTCTAAATTCTGTACAGCTCACTATGTAAATGAATTGGATTTGAAGGTAAAAATCCCATTTATAGGAAACACTTAGTTTGTCTATCGCCCATTGCAACCAAACCATAGCTCTATTTGGTGAACCGTTGGCACTGTTATAAATTGCTCATTGAGTTCTATAAAGGGTCTGTCTTTATTTTTGGGAATTTGAAACTTTACTAGGAAGCCATTTTTTCCAATTTTCTACCTCTTAAAACTGAATCTCTTCATTTGAGACACCTGCACTCTAGTACCACTTTACCTTTGCACTTGTTGAATCACATGTCGATTTTCCTCATCAGTAAACACCATTTACTCATGTTTTCATCGTCCCCTCTAGGCGTCTCCCATGTGGCAACATCATTGAGTCACCATTGTTCAAAGCATTCGAGATGAGTCACTCTTATATTTATGGAGTCTATTTCGAGTCCCATTGAGTCGCGTTATAGTGTTTCATTCATCTTCATGTCACATTTCTCCTACTTTACTCATTTTTTCCTCCAGTATTTCTACTCCATATTTCTCGAACCCCTATTTGAGTCATTAACCAACCCCTCTAGAATTGAGTCAGTCATTGCCAGGAAAACCATTTTTATTATGTTGTGACAATGGAAGTCGTTAGTCCACTACTCATCTTGTTTCCTTCGATCATCATCCCTAGTGTCAGTCCATTTGCCACTCTACTATGTTCCCTTGTGCCTTTGTTGAGGATTCCTCATTGCCTTAGCTCTTGTGAGGTCTCTTCTATCAACCTCAACACATTTATTCCAGAATAGTAGTGTAGAGGTTGGTGTACCTTGGTTCCATCTTCCATATTTGTTCGATGCCTTAGATCAAGCAAATGGACTCATTATTTCCCTTTAACTTGGTTGTTTCTCGCATGCTTGACATCAGCTCCTTATCGCATGATTGAGATTCATACATTTGATAGTTTTGTGATCTAGATGATTTTCCTAGTGATTCCATGGTGTGCATGAGATATTTCAAACCTCATTAGGGGGTGGTCCTTCAGGTACCCCCCCACATGGCCGGATGACCTCATATGTAGATCTAGCCTCCAATGTCATTACACAAATTTGATTGGTTCAGTTTCCACTGCTTACAACACCCATATCATGCATGTCTCCTTCAGATGATCCATTCAGATCTTCAGAGAATTTTCCTGTCCAACGGAGCTTCCTTGGTTGTGGTTCCCCCTTCCCATTTCAGCTTGAAGAGAATTATGTCTCATGTACTCAGATGTTATTGTATTCATTCATGGCCTATTTTTTTCTAGACGCATTACGTATATGGGATCCATTGTATTATTTCTTGGCCCATTGGTTCCTGTATAACATGTATCATGTATCATGTACTTTGTAGCTCAATCCCACATTGTTGGGCTCATCATTATTCTTTCTACGCAGCTACCTCAGCGGGTATGGGTATACCTTCCCCGCATCATTTTAGATCACGTACTGCAACATAAAAAGAGAGTTCTATCACTTTAGTAGGTCTCACCCCCTCCATTATTTGTTTGTCCTTCACTTGCTTCAGTTCTCTCTCTCTCTTTGACTCCCCTTTTGGTGTCTTGTGGAAGTGTAATCTACAACGTATTTTTGTCATATGATTTTATCCTAACACTCACATGTGTGGGGGCAACGTTTTATCTTGAAAAAATGATTACCTGGCCATTTCTAACTAGGTGGATTGAAATACACCATGTAGATTTAATTTTACCATAGTAAAATCACTTTCACTATGGAAAATAATTTAGTAAACCACTTTTACTAAATTATTTTCTGATTCCAGTAAAAAAACCATGAGAATAATTAGATAAATCATTATTTATTTAATTTTCTCTAGGAATAAGTATTAAATCATTATTTAATAATTATTCCTTGTCACATTTGAATAAATCCTTTAGGAATATCTAAATAAATCACTATTTATTTAAATTTCCTTATTTATGTCATTAGAATAATTATCAAATCACTATTTAATAATTATTTTTATTTCACACCTTTCTTAATTCAACCGAACTAATTAATAAATCATTTTTATTGTTAATTATTTTTAAATAAAGGTATTTAACCATTTTAAATATATTTTCCCTCTCCAATAAATATAATAAAGTATTCCATGTAGTTAGATCTAAATTTGGTAAAAAATATTTTCTTATTCTCCACTTTTGAGATTAACTCCATACTTTGCTATAAAAACAATGTTTGTTCATTCATTCTTCACATGATCATAATCATCATCAACATTATCATCTTTTTTCTTTGACCTACCATTTTGAGTTCTCCACATTTTGTTTGGGTGTTTCACATATTGAGAGATAAGATCATATTAGATCTTAGACTTTTGTGATCCATATTGTAGATACATGTCTTTTAGAGTAATCACTTATTCTAAAAGACATTTATCTAGATAAGATCATTTTATGAGGTATCAAAGGCATCAAAGGACCGATCCCATGGAGGGGGACTTATAGACCCATATATAGATCTCCTTCACCAAGTGCTTTGAATAAAATATTTATTCATTTAAAAAAGTCTTTCCAATTATGTTATTATATTGGATATTTTATATTGTTGCTTTCTATTCTAGATCGTACCTTCTTTACTGCAGCTTTTATATTTGTGTTATAGATCTAAATTAGTAGAGGCCATAAAATTGTTGTTAGCGTCACTTGTCACCTAGTAACTTAAGTGAAGTATTTATGTTACACCTTCCAAGAATTTTCACACTAACAAAGGAGTAGTACTACCCTATAGGGTGCTATTAAGATAAATACATAAAGTGGACCATGTTTTAGTAGGGAAGGGACCAGGACGTATTGATGTTTACCAAAGTTTTTCATACTCTTCACACATTGTTGGGTATCAAGGATTCTAAGAAAAAATTGGTATTCAAGTACCACGGGTGCCTACATAGGTACATCCAAGATGAGATGGATTTCTTGGACATCTCCTCACTTGGCACAACGTACTAATACACTATCAAGATTGAGCAGAAGTTTAAATAGAAAAAATGAGACTTTGGATATGTGAATTTGAAGCAAGGGAAAGGTGGCCCCAAACCGCAAAGCAAAGGGAAAATCCAAGGGAGGGTGACCTAGGATAACCCGTTGAAGCAGAAAGTAAATATCAACACCACAAAGATAAATGAGGACATGGGAAAGTGGTGTGAGTTCCATAAGATCTCCACTCACATCAAACGTGAGTGTTGGGAAAAGTAGTCATTGGCGGCCGAGCTGAAGGCTTCCGAGTCAGATGGATGTTCCGACTCTGAGTCAAAATCCTACAAGGGGAATGAAAAAGGGAAGCAGATTATTAGTATGGAGTTGAGTGCCATTGTGGCCTCCTCCAAGATCTATAAGATTGAGCTTGAAGATCCAGAGGAGGGGGAACACCTATTCCACTCGCAAATGTGGGTGGGGGGTTCTCCATTGGAGTTCATTATTGATAGGGGCAGCCAAAAGAACATCATTTCAGTAGAGGGCATGAAGCGACTAGGCCTACTAGCTACAACACATCCGTAGTCATACACAATTAGGTGGCTTCATGAAGGATGAGATCTTTGTGTCAACTAGTAGTGCCACTTCCATAGAGCATGAAGCCCTTTATGGATGAGGTATTGTGCGATGTTTCACCTCTAGAAGTTTCTGATGTATTATTATGAAACCCATACTTATGGAAGTAGCATGTTGCATATGAGTCTAGACCCCACCTTGTTATTATTTCTTTAGGTATTAAGTTATACATGCTACCATAGGTCACCCCGCCTACAACCATCTCTTTGATCTTTGCTAAGCAATGCAATAAGATTATCTCCCAGACGAGGAAATTTGTTTTATTTCTAATTCTCTCTCAAAGTAAGGGGAAGAACGTAGTCACATCCATGGCCCCCAAGAAGGGTTCCTCCATACAATGGAAGTTGGTGGATACAACCGTGGAAGAATACAAGGACATCTTCTCCTCACACACAAGGGTACCCTTACACTGTTCGGTCAATCATTTGATCGATCTAACTCTTGGACCACCTTTGCCCAACGGGCTGATATATCGACACTCCATTTTGTAAAATGAAGAGATCAATTGGTAAATCTAGGAGTTGCGACAAAAGGGAATATTTAACCAACTTCCTCAACTTCTGGGATCCCATTTTTACTTGTACAAAAGAAGGATGTGAACTGGAGGATCTGCGTTGATTATCAAGCACTAAACAAAACCATTGTCAGGAACATGTATTCAATCCCATATATTGATGACCTTGTGGACTAATTCAGGGGGGCCAAGTACTTCAGCAATATCGACCTGAAGTATGTCTATCCCCGGGTTCTAATAGAGCCCATAGATGGATGGAATATCACATTCAAATCCATGGAAGGCCTTTTTGAATGGTTGGTTATGCCTTTCGGATTGACAAATTCCCTTGCTACTTTGATGAGGCTAATGGATGAAATCTTTTAGCCCTTCACTAGCTCATTCATGGTTTATCTGGACGACATCCTAATCTTTAGTAAGAGTTGGGAAGAACACTTGCAGCACATTCGACAGGTCCTTCAAAACCTTCGGCAACACAAACTATGTTCCAACTTGGAGAAATGCACCTTTGGCATGAGCCAAGTCTAATATTTGGGTTATATCATAGATGAGTGTGGCATGCATGTGCATGTGACTAAGATCCAAGTCATTCGGGATTAGCTAGCCCTGACCACTCTGATGGAGCTTTGTATCTTTTTGGGCCTCGCAAATTTTTATCGGAGGTTCATGTTGGGATTATCCCATATCACTTGGCCTTTGAGTTAGATTACTAAGGGTGGGGTGAAAGAAATTTTTTCTTATTCCACATCCCAATAGAAGGTGTTTGCTGAGTTGAAGCACTCACTCTCCTCTGCACCAGTACTTACATTGCCAAACATGTAGTAGCCATTTGAAATCAATACAGATGCCTCAGAGTATACTATTGGTGCAGTCCTCACCCAACATAGGCATCTAGTGACCTATCACAGTGAGACACTTTCCGATACAATTCATAAGTACATCACTTGTGATAAAGAGATGTATTCAATCATGGAGGCTTACCAACAATGAAAGCATCACATTCTAGGGAAGGAGATAGTCATCCACACTGATCATAGACCTCTTCAATTTTTATAGACACAAGGGAAGTTGTAGAATGATCGCCATCATAAGTGGTTTACATATAAGCAACAATTCCACTTGATCATTAAATAGAAAAATTTTAGCACCAATAATGTTGCATACAACCTTATTTGACCCCAAGTTGGAACACTGACTACTATTTTCAACTCTTGTGGCCATGAGACCTCTAGATGGCCACAACTATACAAAAATGATAAAGATTTCACCTCAAGATGCCTGATGCTAGTAGATGGAATAAAAATTAATTATTTCCGCCTCGAGGATGCATTATTATGCTACCTGGACCACATTTTTGTTCCTTCAAGCAAGTGTGCCAATATTATTTGGGAGGCGCACTGCAATCGGCATGCAGGACACTTTCGTGTGGAGAAAATTGTGGTTGCCTACAAAAGTACTTTTATTGGCCCAAACTCCAAATAAATGTTAGGAAATACATTAGATCCTACACTACCTACACCATCTCCAAGTCAACCATCAAGAAGAAAGGCTTATACACTCCTCTACCTACTACGATCCAACCGTGGGAATCCATCTCCATGGACTATATCTCTGACCCCCCTTCTACCAAGCATCCTAATGATTGTGTATTTGTGGTCATGGAAATTTTTTCTAAGATGACTATATTGGAAGCCTGCAAGAAGAGTATCATAGTAGAGGAAACTACTAAACTCTTCTTTGAAGGAGTATGCGTACATTTTGGTATCCTGCAGAAAATTATATGAGATGGGGATAGCATGTTCCTGAGCACATTCTGGTCAAGCCTCTAGACACTATTGGACACCAAGCTCACCAAGTTGACTGCCTTCCATCATGAGACAGATGGTCAGATGGAGGTCATTAATATGATGATAGTGCACATACTCTTTATGTACAATTCCAATCATCCACAAACCTGGGATGAGAGTATTCCCTATATGCAGCATAATAATAGATCTCTCCATAACTTGATTAGTCACATCCCTTTTCAAGTGGGTCTAGGATTTCAACCATTATGTCTAATTGATGTTGCCATGCCTCATGTGACTACATAGAGAGAATCCACATATTTATTGTCCAAGGCTCATAAAGTGACTAGATTCATTGAACAGATCTAATGCATCTACTAACAGGTTCATGAAATCTTGGAGGATTTAAATGCCAAGTACAAGTAGTGACATCATCAACATTGGGTGCCACACAAGTTTCAGGTGGGCAACAAAGTTTGGTTACATTTTTAGAAAGAATGCCTTACCATAGTGTTATAGGTCTATCTGGGAACATCACTCTCGATATCTAGATTAGTACTTATAGGTCTCATCAAACCCTAATTCAGTTGTTACATGCCCTAGACAAGTCAACTCATTGAATTCCTCCTTCTATGAAAGTTTCCTGGCCTCAAGCCTTCCTTAAATGCCTCCTTGGGACACCAGCACAGCCCAAGCCTTGAGACAGTGCGCTACAAAGTAGGCAAGCCCACTGTGGCCTGCAGTGTAGTGCACTTAGGTCCTCTTTGACCTACATTGGGCGAGATTGAGTGAAATTTGCATAGGGTTCTGGGAATATTCCTTGATTCTAGATGATTCTAGAAGGATCCCATCTCTTATCGCCTCCTATGAGATCAAAATTGGATAGCCTAAGGATCCATTAACCACATCTTCTCTCATCCCTTGCTCCATGGAAACTAACTCCAAGTTTGGAAGGCCATTCAATACCCCCATTTATGACAAAACCACCTCCATTTTCCTATAAATTGAGCACTCATCATAGTGATCAGGGGGCTAGAATTTGAAGTTTGTAAGGAAATTTTGTTGTTTTGAGAATTGAGTTTATGTTGAGCAATGTTATGTTGCTAGAGTAGTGTGCTTTTGATGTGAAGAAGGATGGACTGAAGTTGGGGAAGTGGCATAGGATTGAACTATATTGGGTGATACTCTTCCTTCTACATTAATAAAGAGCTTGTTCCTTTTCTCATATGATTTTCCATATCTGTGCTGATTATGTGTTTTGATTTATACAATTCCATTGTTTTATAATATATAGATCATGTATGATTTGATCATTTCTTGTTTCCGTTTCTCTTGACACAGGTAACTTTTGAGTGGATTTAGTTCAAGTGGGAGCGATTCAAAAGAGATCAAGGAAGCAAAAGACTATAAGTAAGTTCCTCCATCTCATCTATATTATATAAGAAAAGGTTAAAGTAATTTCTTTCTGTTGTTCTAGGTGTAGTCACCCACCGAGGGAAAATGTGTTTATCCATAGATGCAAATTCCATATAGCAAATTGACAACCATACTAGGGATCGAACAAGAGAAGGAACTATTCTCATGGACCTAGATTCGAGTCATCATGCCGGGGGCATGTAAATGAATCCAATCATAGTTTTTCATTTCAAGCTTGTGTAAACATGAAACCGAATCCACGCATAGTTTTTGATTTCAAGCTCGTGTAAACATGAAACTGAATCGAGGCATAGTTTTTCATTTCAATCTTGTGTAAACATGAAACTGACTACAAGCATAGTTCTCTATGGTTCAATCCTATGTAAAAATGAACCCATCTCCATTTCAACCCTCCTAATTTCCAATCTATCAACCCCTTCTTTCAGATGAGCCTTGTTTTTTTTCCTTCCATCATCACTATCTTCTTAGCCAATCATACACTTTCACTTGGTTGTTTTACCATTTTTGAGGAACAGTTGCAATGAGTGGTCTTATTAGCCATCCTCTTCATATAAATCAACATGTTTTGAGAAGTCCCAACATCACTGGAACCAGTTGCTATCCTAGACACCACTCGTTCCTCTAACTGGAGTCCTCTTTAAGCTCTTTTCAGACTCTCGAAATATGAAAAAATTGTAGAGCGCTTGTCCTTTTCATCTTGTTAACGAATTGGAAACAACATCTACTCAATATAAGTTTAATTGTTTTCTGGATTGAGATAGATTATTTACGAAAATAGGAATATGTTGATCGAACATGGTCAATCGGTTCTCTCTTGTATTATTTTACGCTTTTTTGGACTTGAGAGACAAAATGAAAAAGAACTTCTGGAGTTTTCTTTTTGTCACTTTTCAAAATCTCTAAATATGAAAATAATTGAGTTCTCATTGTCGTTAAACTTGTTAAAATATCAAATAGCGAAAAACTTGTCCATCATGACAAGACCGAGTTTCACCTTTGCTAGGCTCGTTAAAACATCACATAGCGATGGATTCACCTGAAGGGTGGAATTATACTACAAGCATATGCAAGCCACCTCAATCTTGTTAAAATATAAAGAGGTATTGGTCAGTAATGACTAGGGAAAATGGGAAAAGGGATAAATCACTTTATGGTAGCAAGTTGCTCTTGAAAATGAAGCTTTCACTTCATCTCTGTGATTGTTTGGGTTGGGTTATCTACTTCATGGTTATCATACCTATGATCTATCACACCATCCATCACTGTGGTTTTGGGTCAATTCTACCAATTCATTTAGTGTCACTGACATGTTCAATAGATGTCATTTAGTAAAACGCACCCTTTCAATACTCATAAACCTTCATTTTCATGACTGCCATTCCTGAACCTTGTGTTCTCAGTCACATTCTGTCTCCAAAATCATTACACTTGTTTTGTTTCATTGATGTGGGATACATCAAGGCCCTCTTATGATGAGTCGCTTCTTATCGACATCAGCACATTATCCAAGAAGTTGACTTAGAACCACCATTTCAGTACCTTGGTGCTTTCATACCTCAATGGAAAGTTCTCACTTCTGGTGACAGGTTGACATCATTGGCCTTTGACTAAAAGACTTTTTATAGTTTTCAACATCAAAACATTTATTCACACCATGAAAAATGTACTGCAGTGCCTTGAGAATCATTATCATTATCGGTGATCTCTCTCACATTTGTTAACGGCTTACATCATTGGCTGGTAATGAGATGATGTCTTCCCATGTTTGACTTCAGATCACATATTCACATGGTTAGGCTCATACTTGACCGAGCGAATTGAATGAGATAGAAGACCTCGGATCTAGTTTCATCCATCTGGACTATGATTTTAGGAGAGTACTAAATCATCTATATGATGGCTTTACATAGATGGTCATTCCATCATGGGCCTATATCTATAGACAACTATTTATGTACATATAATGAAAGTTTATATGTTGAATATTAGTATAACTTCCCTCAACAATTCATGAAAATTTCAAAATATCATGATATTATGTATTGTAATCGATGCAGATACTGTCTGCTTCAGTTCCTCTCCATCACATCGTAAAACATATCACTCAACATTATCATTTTAGACTTCATCCTTTAGGGGGAAACTATTACAGGTATATTTCGCAACATTACTCTCGACATTTAGATCAGTACTTTTAGGGCTCATCAAACCCTAATTCAGTTGTTACATGCCCTAGAAAAGTCAACTCATTGAATGCCTCCTTATGTGGAAGTTTCTTGGCCTAAAGCCTTCCTGAAATGCCTCCTTGGGACACCAACGCAACCCAAGCCTTGAGACAGTGTGTTGCAGAGCAAGCAGGTTGACTGCGGCCTGCACTACAATGCACTTAGGCTCTCTTTGACCTACACTGGGCAAGTTTGAGAAAAATTTGCATAGGGTTCTAGGAATATTCCTTGATCCTAGATGATTCTAGAAGGATGCCATCTTTTATCTCCTCCTATGAGCTCGAAATTGGATAGGCTAAGGATCCATTAACCTCCTATCCTCTCATCCCTTGCTCCATGGAAACTAACTCCAAGTTTGGAAGGCCATTCAATACCCCCATTTATGACAAAACCACCTATAAATTGAGCACTCATCATAGTGATCAGGGGGCTAGAATCTGAAGTTTGTAAGGCAATTCCGTTGGTTTGAGAATTGAGTTTATGTTGAGAAATTTTATGCTTCCAGAAACTGTGCTTTTGATGTGGCGAAGGTTGGACTACAGCTGGAAGAGTGGCACTGGATCGAATTGTATTAGGTGATACTCTTCCTTCTACATCAATAAAGATCTTATTCCTATTCCCATATGATTGTTCATATTTGTGATGATTATGTGTTCCAATGTCTTTGATTCCATTGTTTTATAGTAGATATATTCATGTATGCTTTGATTGTTTCCTGTTTCTATTTCTCTTGATACAGGTACATTTTGAGCAGATTTAGTTCAAGTGGGAGCAATGGGAGTGATTCAAAAGAGATCTAGGAAGTGAAGGACTACAAGTAAATCCCTCCATCTCATCTATATTCTATAATAAAATGTTAAACTACTTTCTTCTTGTTGTTCTAGGTGTAGTCACCCACCTAGGTAAAATGTGTTTATCTGTAGACGCAAATTCCATATAATGCATAGCCCATCGGAATATCATACCACTCTAATACAGTCCTTACACCATTACCAAGGTTGTGGGATACAATTATTTTGAGATCAACATTCCCCCATTCCTTGGCCTACACCCAACATTCAATGTGGACTACCTCCGACCATACTTACCACCATTACTGGACAAATCAAACATTGCATAACAACTCACGCCAAGAAAGTTCAACCTAGACTACATGGAATAGGACACAATTGATCATATTATGGACATGTAGGTCAATAACACTCACTAGTAGAAGATCCACTATATCGGGTTGTTAAACCTGGCCAATGCTTGTACCAAGCCAAGTGTCTCACTAGGGACCAAGTTTAGCAGAAGTTTCCCCATCTCCTGGAGGCATTCAATGCAATGGGTACCAATGCTTCCTATGGGGGGAGGACTGATCTAGGTGGATTTTGGTGGTCACCCTCCTATTCCACTTAGACATCCACCACTGTGTCTTTCAGGTTTTTAGTTTCCTTAATTGTAGCATAATTTACTATTTTTCATAGTTTTTCAGGTCTTGATCTTTCAGAGCCTTTTTGAGGCCATAAATGATGTTGTTTTGGGAAAACTAGGGTCAACATGGGTTGTAAATCTATTTTGGCCACTTGAAAGTTTTATTCCTTAGATAAATATTTGTAACGAGGTATTGTGTGTGTCAAACAAAGATTGTATGCCAAAGTTACGACCTTGGAAAACTGATGTACCAATTTACCCAAATCAGGCTCATAGTTTTCGCGCTTCATCTCCTAGCGTTAGGTTTTTAGATGTTTAGGGTTTTCCATTGTTTCTCAAAATTAAATATGCGTTCGAGCCTCATTGTAAGATAGTTCAGAGGCATGTAGCTGTCGCATCTCTTCTCAGGGATAAGCTACCATCGCCTGAGCTAGTCTTATTTCCATTTTGTTTGTAAACATATTTCAGTAATTGATATCAATGAAATGAAGTGTTATTTCTACTGCATATCTATATTTATGATTATATCTATAAATTTTTTCTTTCCTGTTTAAGTTCAGATCATTGAGCCTTCTCCCCTATTATTAAGTTGTTGATAGCATAATCTTTCTTTTCTTATTGTTTCATCCATGGTATTAGAATTATCGACTCAATCCTTTCCTTGTAAGGGGCTTGTAGGTATTTAAAAAAGTGTTGTACTTGTTAGTGCTCAAATCTACCTTAGGCTGAAATAAGGTAAAACTCAAGGCTACATCAAACCATGCTCAGCCTCGTAGCTAGCCCTACGAGGACAGGAGAGGGCTCTCTCTGGGTCAATCTCGGAAAAGATAATCGATGAGGCTCGAGATGAGTAAAACAAAAACTAATTCTAGGTTAGATATGCAATACAAAGGTTTGATTTGATTTTTTAGGAGTTTTTGTGTTGAAACAAGGAAAGGCAAATTTGGGCTTGGGGATGAGGCACAGTTTTTGCAGAGGTCTATTTGGGGCAAGGTATGCGATTGTCTTGATGTTTTCAAAGGGAATGAATGGGTAGATTAGACTTGTGAGGAGCTAAGGATAGCAAGAAGCTTTCAAGGATTCTCCTTAAACAGATGAAAACATGGAAAATTAAAGAAATCTAAAGGCAGACCATAACCATCAATGGATTATACCTTAACACTTCATTTGTTCAATTGCAGAAGATGAAAGAAGGAAAATGATACACATAACAACTTACAATTATTGAAAGAAAGCACACCATCAAAACATAAAGCCACATGGATCCCAAACAGTGCTGCAAAACCCTGGTCTTTCCTTAGCCAAAAATGTAGAGAAAATATGTACAATAGTATGCCAAAGCAATCCCAAGTGTCCAACCTCTCCAACCTCTGAAAATGATGGAGAAATTACATCAATAGACCATCCTAACCCCGTTCCATGCCTTTAGGGTTCGAATTCCTCCTTCTAGGAGCAGTTTGAACTAATTCCAAACATAGAGCTGAAAACTAGGCATCCAAACAACCTGCCTCTAAAAGAAGGGAAACTGATTCATTACATTAAATTTTTGCTATTTTGTGAATGAATCATCTAGAATAGGTAAAAGTGAGTCCAAGTTACATGCAAACCATAAATTTACATCAAGATAACTCAAAAATTTCATCCACAAGCAAAACTGGTTCAACTGGTCGAATTTCTGAGCTGGAAGATGAAAATTTGACCAAAAATCTCTATGCGTCGCACGCCTGAGCTCTACGCGTAGCACGCCTTTCAGCCTGATTTTGGGGCACTTCCCGGCATCAAAATTGAGCTCATGATAGCTCGTTGGAAAGCCCTAGATGTCTACTTTCCAACCCAAGTGCAATTTTCCAATTTTGTTTCCATTTTCCTCTCCAAAAGTGCATCCTCCCAAGACTTCTTCCTGTGTGTCCAAAAAGGGGCAGTGAGGTCATTTTTTGCATGTTTTTTTGACCTTTTGGGGACCCAAAACTTGCCCAAATTTCTTGTCTAAGTACCAAAATTCATGATTTATCATGAAAAATCCAAAACTACAAGCCATTTTTGATTTTGAGCTCACAATCCTATGGGTTGTGCGAGGCACGCGGCGCATCAGGAACGCGCGGCGCACTGGGCTTGAGGCGCGCGGCGCATAGAGCCTATGCGTAGCACCTTTTGCAGGAGACTTTTTGAGGCCTTCCCGGTGTCAGAATCAGGTGCAGGATAGCTTTTTGGAAAGATCTTGGAGTATAATTTCGAAATCAACTAGAATTTTGCAATTTGAAGTTCATTTCCTTTGTCAAAAATCAAATCTCCCAAGACTGGTCAAAATGTGCCAAATGAGGCTGCCTCAAGGCAGAGTGCTGTTGCAGTCAACTTTGGAATGCCTTCTTCAACTCCAAATTGAGCGAATGATAACTCATTGGAAAGATATTTTTGTCTAGTTATCCTTTGACTCATCAAGAAAGTTATTTGGCCAACCAAGCTAGGAGAAAACTTGATTTTCCCAAGGTCACTTCAGAGGTGCATCAATTCTCTCGAGGCGATTGTATTGTTGACATTTCTCTAAAACCATGACACCTGTGTAAAAAGTGAAGGAGATTTTTCTTTCTTGGCCTATTGTGGAAAACAACCTCTCTCATTGTTCCAAAATTCATCTTTGATTGTTCTGAAACATCTTTTGAGTGAAACTTATCCCGATGTGTGAAACAAGGAATTTTGTCGAAATGAAGTGAAATGAAGGGGATAAGGGGCTTATAAATTCTTTGGGAAATTTTGGGAAGTAGGGAGGTATGTTAGGAAGCAGGGGAAAGTGGAATTTTAGAGATTGAGTGAGGGGAAGGGGTCCAAAAGGGAAAAAACATAGGCCTAGCCTAGAAAATTGCTAAGTTGTGGCAAGAAACTAGGGTTTGTGAAAAAATGAGGAATTTGGGGAATCTCGGTGATGGGAAGTGTTTGATAAGGTATATTAAGGATAGGGGAAGGTGTATGAACATCTAGATACAAGTTTTTTCTAATGATTTGACTTTCCAAGAGAAATTGCCTTCAAAACCCTAGGAGAGGGAAATGACCTTACCTAGGTGCAACTGAAGCATGAACAAGGTGTGAAATGACCCAATGGAACCTGACATGATGATGAAAACCCTGTGAATGATGATAGACTCAGCTGAATAGCGACATAGACTGACATTTGGGAAATTTTGAAAGGAGTGAAAGCAAACCCTAGACCTAATGCCTAGTGACCAAATTTTGTTTGAAGACTCACTGAAATGACAAAAATTGACCTTGACACTCTGAGACCACTTTGTAAGAGCATATTTGATCACTGGAGGAAGGCTGGAAAGACTGACACTAACGTTGGCTCCAATGGGGATGATAGCTCCTTGGAGGTGCTAAGAACGGTAGATCTTTGGGAGAGCAGACCAGTGCCTTCATCCATTGGGTGATGGAGTCATTATTTGAACGGATAACACAAAACCTTTGACACATTTATTGAATGAAAACTTGGCTGAAAAGTGAATCAAACTTGACTCAAACTTGACTCAAACCGGCTCAATGGAAAACTGAAATAACTTGAAAAAAAATTGACTCAACAAACCAAACACAAATGACTCATGACTGACCTAAAACAAGACTTTACAAAGCTTTTGGAAAAAAGGTAGAAATCCATCAAGATTTGGAATCATGATGACAACCACCTGCATACTAATGAAATATGTACAAATCATGTGTAATGAGATTTCCAATGTAACCAATCCAATAGATGGCTACATACCAAATTTCTGCTCTCACTTTTCTCAAGCAGGCGGAACGATGTACATGTGGGCAACTCACAATAACCACTGAAACCAAGGCTTATGATAATGAACCAGGAAACATTTATATTATCTAGTGCTTGCAAAAGGATGCCGAAGGGTTCTTGATAATCCTGAAACACTATCTTGTCTTGAGATCCAACAGCAAAAATACAAGTACTCCCTTCATTCTGATCTGAAAGAACAATTGATTTCTGAGGGCTAGGAATGCACAGAGAAGTATGTGCTTCTGCCATCTGAGTGTTAGTTGTAGGTTCCTTGACCATGAGAAATCCTGGCATATTGTCTCTCTCAAGCTCATACTCCCCATCTTCATGGTCTAGGTCGTTCTTAAACAAAAAACAATCTTCAAGATTATCAAACGTGACAGCCTTATCATCTTTGTGAAAGAAAATATTATCTATTTGCTGATCTATAAAACTGATTACAAGACCGTCATCATTTTCAAAAGAGGAAGAGATTTCACCAACACTTTCTTGACCATGTGTGCACTGCAAATCTGTTGTAGCTTCGGCTGAAACAAGACCTTTCAGAAGTAGATCTATCTCATCTTCAGACAAAGGAGACAATATCTTTTGTTTTCTTTTGCTCAAACAGTGATTGCGTTCATTGATTTCAAGTGAAGGAGTATACAAACTTTCCTCATACTGCTGATCCATTTCATATAATTCATGTTCACTGTCAAGATGCAAAATTCCTTCATCTTCTACCACACTAAAATCTTGATCTTGCTGCAAATTTTCATGATCGTCTCTATGCTGCTGAAATGGATTTTCATATAGGGCTTCCATGATCTCATCATCCATGAAATTATCATCTTCATAATATTTCTCAAGGCTTTCAATAAAAGTAGAAGAATGTTTGCAACAGTCACAAACTAATTTTAATGATGGGTAAGATACTTGATATCTTTCAATGAACAGAGCATGAAAATCCTTTAAACAATAAATACAGGCCAGTGGCAAATTTTCATACCAAGATTGGGCTTCACCTTTGAGAGTGGCCAAGAATATCTTCATCAAGCAATCTTCAGGAAAATCCGCTTTCAACTTGCGAATATGCATATGAAATCTAACCAGATGTAAAGCAGCATCTTTCTTACCATCATTGTTAAACGTAGGTAGATTCCTTGACCAATATACCCTGGGCATCTTATTTGGAAAACCTGGAATGTGATCTCGGCTCATGGGAGCATATCTTCTCATGATTCGGTCCATCTTGAGAATCTCACAACTACTGATCTCCCTGCAATGAAGTCACCATGAAGCATCAATTTCTGGATTGTTCAGTGAATGGAGTCGTCAGGTGAATGATTTCAACCTTATGATGTCTGACCGTTGTTCACCATCAACCATCAGAACTGAACTTGACACATGGTCGTAGGCTAAGGTGGCGAGTTTGGCACATGAAGTGTCGGTGCAAATAAAAGACTGGACGGGTCAGTTGGACTTCACGGTGATGGAGATGAACGACTTTGATGTGATACTTGGACAAGATTTCTTGAAGGGCAATAGGCTATTGTTGTCCCCTTCTGTGATGAGGTGGTGCTGGTTGGACAAACATAAACTTGGACTTTGCCCACTCATAGGCAAAGGAGGGAAGTCAAGGTGCAACATGTTTCTGCACTAAGTTTGGAGAAGGCTATGAAGGAGTCAGATATGGAGACATATGCGGTGATGTTCAAGGGAGTCGAAGGTGATGGAGTGGGGACTCCTGTTCCAGCTGAGATTTCTGATGTGCTTGCCGAGTATGTGGATTTGATGCCTGATGAGCTACCAAAGAAGCTTCCACCAAGGCATGCAGTGGACCATAGCATTGAGCTTGAACCAGGGAAGGAACCCCCGGCTAAAGCACATTATCGTTTATCAGGGCCTGAGTTGGAGGAATTGAAATGGCAGCTAAAGGAGTTCGTTGATGCAGGTTTCATATGACCTTCAAGGTTCCCGTATGGAGCTCCGGTATTATTCCAGCGAAAGAAGGATTCCAATGAGCTATGGATGTGCTGTGACTACCGTGCATTGAATAAGCAGACAGTGAGAAACAGGTATCCTTTGCCATTCGCTGCTGATTTCTTTGAAAAGATTGCGAAAGCCTGAGTGTTTTCCAAGCTGGACTTGAGGCATGGGTATTATCAGGTGCGGATTGTTGAAGGAGACGAGAAGAATACTGCGATCGTAACAAGGTATGGTAGCTTTGAGTTCCTTGTTATGCCATTTGGGTTGTGCAATGCTCCTACTACATTTTGCACTTTGATGAATGATGTTCTATGACCATACTTCGACTCGTTCGTAGTAGTATACTTGGACAATATAGTGGTGTACAGTGACAACATGGAGGATCATAAGAAGCACTTGGCTATGGTATTCAAGGCACTGAGGGAGAATGAGTTGTTCTTGAAGAAGTCTAAGTGTGTGTTCGCTCAAACCGAGATTTCGTTCCTTGCGCATATTGTTGGTCAAGGATACATATGGATGGAGCCGAGCAGAGTGAAGGCTATCAAGGACTAGGTTGAACTGAAGAATGTCCATGAGATGAGGGTGTTCTTGGGCATGACCAACTACCAACAGAAGATTGTAGAAGGTTAGTCCAAGGTAACATCGGCATTGACAGACCTACTGAAGAAAGACAAGAGGTGGTGTTGGACGGGGAAATGTCAAAAGGCATTTGATGACTTGAAGAGAAGGATGGTTACAGCACTGATACTGAAGTTTCCTGACTTCGGGAGACCGTTTGAGGTACACACTGATGCTTCATATTTTGCCATAGGAGGGGTCCTTATGAAGGATGGGAATCCGGTGGCCTATGAGAGTCGAAAGTTGCAGGATAGAGAACGGAGGTATCCAGTTCATGAGAAGGAGATGACTGCGATCATCCATTGTCTTCATGTATGGAGGCATTACCTGATTGGGAAGTCGTTTGTTGTTAAGACTGACAATGTTGCAGCAAGTTATTTTGCATCACAACCGAATATTTCTACGAAGCAAGCTCGTTGGCAAGACTTCTTGGCAGAGTTCAACATGTCTATTGAGTATAGACCGGGTAGACACAATGCGCTAGCAGATGCCCTTAGCAAGAAGGGACAACTTGTAGCATTGGAGGGTGAAGATCGGGCAGCAAGGAGTAGAAGTCAGATTCAGATGTCAGAAGAGATGCAAAACAAACTGAAGGAAAGTGTGGAAACCGATACTTTGGCGCAGAATATAGTGAAGCAGATAAAGGAAGGGAAGACACAAAAGTTCTTTCTACGGAACGGTTACTTGTTCTTTGGAAACCGACTCTATGTTTCAAAGACATCTGATCTCAGGAGGCATCTTATGAAGGAGTGCCACGATTCTCCATGGGCTGGCCACCCAGGGCAGCATCGTTCTTTGGCAATGTTGGTGAGAGGGTTCTTTTGGGAGAAGACGTGGGAGGATATGGAGGAGTATGTACATACGTGCATCATTTGTCAGCAAGACAAATCGGATATGCAGAGGCAAGGAGGACTGTTGCAGCCTTTACCGATTCCAGAGAGGCCATGGATGAGTGTCTCGATGGACTTCATCACTCAGTTACCACAAGTGTAGGGGTATAATGGAATCATCGTCATGGTTGATTGTTTTTCCAAGTATGTTGTCTTTGTTCCGACAAAGATACCTTGTGGAGCCGAGCAGACTGTGGAGTTGTTCTTTAAGAACATAGTGAAGTATTGGGGGATGTCGTTGAGTATTGTGTCGGATAGAGATTCACGTTCTACAGGGAGATTTTGGACCACATTGTTCAAGTTAGTTGGGACAGAGTTGTTGAGTTCGAGCTACCATCCGCAGACAGATGGGCAGATCGAGCGTATCAACACATTGCTGGAGGACTACTTGAGACATTATGTGATGGCTGATCAGAAGAATTGGCCTGAACTCTTGAATATTGATCAGTTTAGCTACAATATTCAAAAGAGTTCTGTGACAGGGTACAGTCCATTTGAGTTGGTGAATGGGTAGATGTCGATTGCACCGCACACCGTTGAGACCACAGGTTTTTTGAGGAGTCCTCATGCGAAGAGGTTCATGAAGGCTTGGGAGGAGACCTTGGAGTTGGCACGGTTGCGCTTGCACGATGCTGCAAGGAGGATGAAGAAGTATTCTGATAGGGGAAGACGGGATGTACACTTCAATGTGGGAGATATGGTGTTTCTCAGGATTACCGGGGAGCAGTTTTAGCCAGCCAAGGGGACGGCCGCCAAACTGACACAGAAGTATGAGGGACCATTTCAGGTGAAGAAGCGAGTGGTGGAGGTTGCTTAGGAGCTCGAGCTTCCGCACCATATGCAAATGAAGCATCCAATTTTTCACGTTAGTCAGTTGAAGAGATGCAGACTTGATTCAGACCATCCAGAGAGAGTTGAACCACCGAGAGGACCAGCCGGGATAGTGGACAAACCAGGCTTGGAGTTGGAGAAGATTTTGAGCTACCGGACTACAGGGATTGGTTGCCACCAGAAATGGGAGTACCTTGTCAGATGGAAGGGAGCACTGGAAGAGGAGAGTTGGGAATCGGAGGACTCACTTTGGAGATGGAAGAGGAAGATTGCGAGGTATGAGCAAAGGATACTTAGACGATCGGGACTGTCGAGGGCGACAATGATTTCCAGTGGGGGAGGATGTAACGCCTTGCAGCTCCGGGCACAGGCGTGCACCACTCTCATCGCGGAATAGTCTAAGTATGGAAAATGCGAACTGTTCACCGTGCGGAGGCGCAGTCATGTTGGAAGTGCGCGCGAGTTATGATGGGCATTCACATTTTTATAGGCGAGCTGGGTAGCTCGCCCCACACATGGAGCCGACGGAAGGTTGGGCGAGGGCATGGGCGAGCCGATGCCCGAACGACTTGACGAAAGGGCGTTCATGTTATGTTTTGGAGGGTCGGCCATGGAGCTGGTCACCACCCTCGCATGTGTATAAACAATTGGATGTGCGCATTGTTTTGGATCATCAACGATCTCGCACATTGCTCTACGCACAAGGAGTTGTGCGCACAAGTAGTGCGAGTTCTACCGCAGGTCGCATATGGCATATGCGCCCGCCGAGTCGGGCGACGGTGTATGGTTGTAGCGCAGATAGGAGGTCGGGTTGGACCACCCGCTGGGTGAGGGCACACGGGTAGGAGGTCGCGGTTGGACCGCCCGCCCAAGGGGTGAACGCACATGGAGGGGCACCCGGTTGATACTTGGGTTGTTGTCATGCGGACGTGCACAGGCGCACCCGCCCGTTCGGGCGAACTTGTATCTTTGTATTTTGGGTTAAGGCGTTGGCACAACCGTCGTGCACTCTTGCACGGGTAGGCACCCGCCTTGGGTTGTAACGCCGGTGGAGCGACGCTCCCAGCCATTGTAACAAGAACATCAACAATTGCAACAAGTATAAAGGGGAGGGGCAACTCCCCGTAATGTGAGTCTTCCCGACAATTTATTATATCAGTTTTCAATAATACAATGCACTAGTGTGCTTGGAAAACTCCAAGCCAACACAGCCAAATTTACAAAGATAGGCAATCTTGCCTTACAACAGCTTTATGCTTCCTTTTTACAAAGAATGGTGCTCACACGAGCCACCTACAACCCTCTGCCAAATCTGCACTAAAACCATACCATAGAACCACCTCTGCACAACCTTCGACTTATCTCCAAGTCTCAACCCAATCGTACAAGTCTCCAAGGCAAGTACGCATGAGATGTGCGCAACTCCTTCCTTGTGCGGAGTTCCCACTTGTTCTGCGAAGATATGTGAGTTGTCTTGTTGTCAAATGAGCTCCCCACACTCACTTATATATATGCGTTCTTCTGTGTGTGATGGGTGGGTGGCAGCCCCTTGGCCGACCCCTAAAACCTCCACAACCGCGCCCCAAATGCCATCTCCGTGTGTGTCGGCTAGCCATCGTGCAAGCCTCTCCAATGCGCATATAAACCTCCACACTCGGTTACATAAGTGTCCCCACTTAGTCACTCAAGTGTTCTGTCTTCATCGCATTGTTGTTGTAGTAACGTCACTTTTTGTGCAAAGGTGCCATCGTGCGGTTGTGCACGCCCGCCTGGCGTGCGCGCGCGCCCGGGTGCTCGGCGTCCGCCCGTCGCAAAACCTTAAGGTGTTACATCCTCCTCCACCTGAAGTCGTTGTCGTGCTCGACAACACCCCCAAGCATCAATATCCATGATGTCAACTTTCCTCACATATGGCAAACATCCTTGCACATATGTAGGACTCCATCTCCACCATGTATCCTCTTAGCAACCAACTGTCACCAAGATAGTCCATACCAATGAATACCTCCATCGATATGCCATATATATGATGTCCATGGTCATCGACCACCTTCCACAATCTCTCCATGCTGCTCTCCACCATGAGAGGCTGATCCTTCCAACATCAAGCTACATGTCCGCTGCAACAATGTGTCAACTCCATCATGTGCATCACTCCACCATGTGCAAAACTGCCGATGATATGTCAACAAGTGTTAACACACCTCAATCATGTGCCAACATCTCATCTCAACAATCGGAAGTCCTCTCAATCCATGACAATCAACCATCATGTCACAATCTCCACATGCTGCTCCATCGTGGAAGGTTGGCCCCTCCATCCCAAGCTACATGCCTATTGCAACATATCATGTCGACTTCATCATGTGTCGCTCCCATGTGAACTACTGCCATGATACTCCAACACAATGCCAACATATCTCTGTACATTGTCGACCCCCATGTCTGAACTAGTCAGGTAGCTAATCCAACCATCACGCTCAAATCATGAGAATGCACATCCTCATGCCACCATCAGCCGTTTCTCAAAACATCCCTATCACATCCTGAACTCGATCAAGAATCCATCCATATAATTAAACCATGCTCAGGTCCATGAAGTAGTCCTCATCTCATCTGCAACATGTCCATGATGTTTGGTGTCAATGTGCTACATGAAACCAGCCACATCTATCCCAACATCATCCATATGTGTGCCTCTTCAATATGAAGAGATCATCTCATCAAGGTCCAACTCTCAGTGTGTCACATCCATGTCCATGAAGCTACCTCCATCACATCTACAACGTGTCATCCCTCAAGTCTGCCATAGAAACAAGTATACACCTACCTCATCTATCCATGTGCTGCCCATGATCAAGGATCAATCAGCTCCCATGTGTAAAAGTAGTTGAGTCTCGGCTCAACCCATGCCCAAGTGTTGCCACCAAGGCATCATCATCATCGTAACTCCATCACCTCAAAGTGTCTCATATCAATCCTCCACATCAAGTCACTCTTTCAAGCCATTCCCATACATGAACTTGAAAGTATGCACCCCATCCTGCATCAAAGTCTCTGACCTCAGCTCCTCAATGCATCAGATCCTCTAAGTCCACCATATATGAAGTCCCCAAAGTCACAACAATCTCATGTCATCATGAGCTCCATAAGCCATCCCCAACCAACATCTCAGCAAGCATACAAGTCTCGGTCCAAAGGTCTCTGCAAGATGCCTCAGCTCTTCATGTAGTAAGAATGCCCCATAGTTTGCTCACAACTCCATCCAAGTCCATGGCTTGTTGTACAAGAGTGCACAACCTCCCCATCGGCTCATAAGTAATACGTCTCCATGTCACATGATCAAATCCATCTGCACAACATCCCTGCTTTGGCACTCCTCATTGGATGTCCATAAGTGACTACAAGTGCTCCCACATAATGTCCTTGCATAAGACTACCATGCTCCATGTCTCCAACCTGATGTCCATGGCTAAGTTTCCATGTAGTCCAACCAAGTAGACCCATCACAACAATCGGTCATCCTCATCCAAGCCTGCAATCTTCGATCTAGTGAACCTGGTCACCCAACCATATCATCATGTCATGTCATGAGTTTCCTTCATCATAGCTCCTCCACCAAAGTGTCCATCAAGACTATCTCTTGGTCTCGGCCATGAGAAGTCCACCCAATAATTGGCATTATGAGTCCCTTCCATCATAGCTCCTCCACCAAAGGTTCCACCAAGACTTTCTCTTGGTCTCGGCCATGAGAAGTCCACTCAAGTGCGTGCCCCTCAAACTGTCCATGGGTCATGCCGGGCACTTAGCCATGTGGCTAAAGCACAACCCATTCCTCCACAACGATCATCAAGTTCCACCCTTGTCACGGGCTTTTGTACCTTCTACCACAAGGTCACAAACAACCCCAACAAGTCCTGCAACAATCAACAATCCTTGCTTCTCCATACAAGGTCTCACCATAAGCACCCATGGCAAGATGCTCCCTAGCATTGGCAAACTGGCTTTGCCCTTTCCTGCACAAGGTCCATCTACCAAATGCTCAAATCAAACACAAGTATCAAATGTACTTACATCATTATCATCATGAGGTTCCTCCATGAGAGTACCCTCATCCATACATGTCTGCAAACTGCACGATCCTGGTCCAACTTGATCAACCTCAAGCTCATCCTCCGTCACGGTCATGTCTGCAACATCTTCAACTACCACAGCTTCCTCTTTCTTATCATCACATTCAACAGCTTTCTCCTTATAAGTCAAAGCTATGGAATGCTTCTTCTCAAGAGTTAGCACTTCCCACTTCTTTCGAACCAATTCCTGCCTTATCTTCAATTCCTTGGATTCTACTTCAAACAAGTCCACTTCCTTCACAAGTCGACAGGCTTCATCCCTATTTCTGTCAGAAATTCCTTCCTTGACCAAGGCACAAAGAGCATCCCTTGCTTTGAACATAACTTTGTCCCATTATGCAAGCCTTTGTTCAACCTTTCTTGATTCCTCAAGTAGACTCCCTTCAAAGTCCTTGAAGGTTGCAAAACCCATTTCTTACAAGATAGACATCCTTGACTCTTCACCGTCACGAGCAACCTACTCAAACCAAACCCAACCGAGCTACTTCAATGCTTCAACACTTCATCAACCCGGTCATCAGCCTGCTCTGATACCAACTGCATAAACCATCCCCAACACACCCCTTTGTCATACGCCATTACTGTCGGCTTTGCCATAGCGCAAGCCCTTCTAATCGGTGTATAAATGTGTCGTTCTATCCATCGTTCAGCCTGCTGCCCGTACGTTTCAACCGCAGGTCGTTTGTCCATGTGTGCGTACCCGTTCATCCGCCTGTCTACCCACTCGTGTAGCGCTCGCCTTCGTTTAGCACTTGCCCGCGTTCGTTTAGACTTTTCCTGCTCATAGCGCCCATCATTCAACACGTGCCTACTCACCCGTCGTGCGTTCTACCCGCGCGCCCGCCCGTCTTGTGCGTTCACTCGGTTGTGCACGCCCGCCCGGTGTGTGCACACCCGGCGCCCAGCACCCACCCGTCGCACATCACCGAGGGTGTTACATCCTCCTCCACCTGAAGTCGTTGTCGCCCTCGAAAACATCCCCAAGCATCAATCTCCATGATGTCAACTCCTCCTCATATGGCAAACATCCCTGCAACATATGTAGGGCTCATCTCCACCATGTCTCATCTAAGTGACCAACTTCCACCAAGATAGTCCATACCAAATTATGTCATTGATGCCCATGATCATCAACCACCTGCCACAATCTCTCCATGTTGCTCCCCACCATGGAAGGCTGATCCCTCCAACATCAAGCTACATGTTCGCTACAACAATGTGTCAAATCCATCATGTGCATCATTTCCATCATGTGCAAACTGCCCATGATATGTCAACAAGTGTTAACACACCTCAACCATGTGCCAACATCTCATCTCAACAATCGGAAGTCCTCTCAATCCATGAAAATCAACCATCATGTCACAATCTCCACATGTTGCTCTCCATCATGGAAGGTTGGCCCCTCCATCTCAAGCTACATGCTTACTACAACATATCGTGTCGACCTCAACATGTGTCGTTCCCATGTGAACCGCTGCCATGATACTCCAACACAATGCCAACATATCTTTGTACACTACATGTCACCATGTCTGAACTAGTTGGGTAGCTAATCCAACCGTCACACCCAAACCATGAGAGTGAACATCCTCATGCCACCATTAGTTGTTCCTCAAAGCATCCTGTCACATCCTGAATTCGATCAAGAATCCATCCATATAAGTAACCCATGCTCAGGTCCATGAAGTAGTCCTCATCTCATCTGCAACATGTCCATGATGTTTGGTACCAGTGTGATAAAGGAAATCAGTCACACCTATCCCAACATCATCCATATGTGTGCCTCCTCAATATGAAGAGACCATCTCATCAAACTCCAACTCTCGGTTTACCACATCCATGTCCATGAAGCTATCTCCATCACATCTACAATGTGCCATCCCTCAAGTTTGCCATAGAAACAAGTATACACCTGTCTCATGTATCCATGTGCTGCCCATGATCAAAGATCAATCAGCTCCCATGTGTAAAAATTAGTTGAGTCTCGGCTCAACCCATACCCAAGTGTAGCCACCAAGGTATCATCATCATTGTAACTCCATCACCTCAAAGTGTCTCATATCGATCCTCCACATCAAGTCACTCTTTCAAGCCATCCCTATGTATGCACTTGAAAGTATGCACCTACATCAAAGTCCCTGACCTCAGCTCCTCAATGCATCAGATCCTCTAAGTCCATCATGTATGAAGTCTCCAAGAGTCACAACAATCTCATGTCATCATGAGCTCCATAAGCCATCCTCAACCAACACTCTAGCAAGCATACAAGTCTCGGCCCAAAGGTCACTGCAAGATGCCTCAGCTCTCCATGTAGTAAGAATGCCCCATAGACTGCTCACAACTCCATCCAAGTCCATGGTCTTGTTGTACAAGAGTGCACAACCTCCCCATAGGCTCATAAGTAATAAGTCTCCATGTCACATGATCAAATCCATCTGCACAACATCCATGCCTTGGCACACCTCATCGGATGCCCATAAGTGACATCTCCACGAGTGCACCCACATATGTCCCTGCATAAGACTACCATGCTCCATGTCTCCAACCTAATGTCCATGACTAAGTTGTCCATGTAGTCCAACCAAGTAGATCCATCACAACCATCAGTCATCCCTATCCAAGCTGCAATCTTCGGTCTAGTGAACTTGGTCACCCAACAATATCATCATGTCATGAGTTTCCTCCATCATAGCTCCTCTACCTAAGTGTCCACCAAGACTATCTCTTGGTCTCGGCCATGAGAAGTCCACCCAAACATCATTATTATGAGTCCCTTCCATCATAGCTCCTCCACCAAAGGTTCCACCAAGACTTGCTCTTGGTCTCGGCCATGAGAAGTCCACCCAAGTGTGTTCCCTTCAAACTGTCCATGAGTCATGCCGGGCACTTAGTCATATGGCTAAAGCATGACCCCCTCATCCACAACGATCATCAATTTCCACCCTTTTCATGGGCCTTTGTACCTTCTACCACAAGGTCACAAACAACCCCAAGTCCTGCAACAATCAACAATCCTTATTTCCCCATACAAGGTCTCATCATAAACATCCATGGTAAGATGTTCCCTAGCTTCAGCAAATTGGCTTTGCCCTCCCCTGCACACGGTCCATCTACCAAATGCTCAAATGAAACACATGTATCAACAATACTTACATCATCATTATGATCATCATGAGGTTCCTCCATGAGAGTACCCTCATCCATAGATGTCTGCAAACTCCACGATCCTGGTCCAACTTGATCAAGCTCAAGTTCATCCTCCATCACGGTCATGTCTGCAACATCTTCAACTATCAAGGCTTCCTCTTCCTTATCACATTCTACAGCTTTCTCCTTATGAGCCAAAGCTATGGAATGCTTCTTCTCAAGAGTTAGCACTTCCCACTTCTTTTGAATCAATTCCTGCCTTATCTTCAATTCCTTGGATTCTGCTTCAAACAAGTCCACTTCCTTCACAAGTCGACAGGCTTCGTCCCTATTCTCGTCAGAAATTCCTTCCTTGACCAAGGCACGAAGAGCATCCCTTGCTTTGAACATAACTTTGTCAAATTCTGCAAGCCTTTGTTCAACCTCTCTTGATTCCTCAAGTAGACTCCCTTCAAAGTCTTTGAAGGTTGCAAAACCCATTTCTTGCAAGATAGACATCCTTGACTCTTCACTGTTACGAGAAACCTACTCAAACCAAGCCCAACCAAGCTACTTCAATGCTTCAACACTTCATCAACCTGGTTATCAGCCTGCTCTGATACCACCTGTCACGCTCCCAAGCCTACGGTGGCCTTTCAACCGTGCCGGCGAGGTGCAGCACCACCGAACACTTTCTTTTTAACAATACTCGTGCACATGGACTACGCCTAAATTCACTTCATTATTACTTAGCTTGTGTTTCACAACCAAGTAAACATGCAATTATCCTTTATACTTAATGAAGCCCATACTCATTCATTATCCATCACAATTATATAACAAGAACATCAACAATTGCAACATGTATAAAGGGGAGGGGCAACTCCCCGTAATGTGAGTCTACCCGACAATTTATATATCAGTTTTTAATAATACAATGCGCTAGTGTGCTTGGAAAACTCCAAGCCAACACAGCCAAATTTACAAAGATAGGCAATCTTGCCTTACAACAGCTTTATGCTTCCTTTGTACAAAGAATGGTGCTCACACGAGCCACCTACAACCCTCTGCCAAATCTGCACTAAAACTGTACCATAGAACCACCTCTGCACAACCTTCAACTTATCTCCAAGTTTCAACCCAATCGTACAAGTCTCCAAGGCAAGTGCGCATGAGATGTGCGCAACTCCTTCCTTGTGCGGAGTTCCCACTTGTTCTGCGAAGATATGCAAGTTGTCTTGTTGTCAAATGAGCTCCCCATGCTCACTTATATATAGGCGTTCTTCTATGTGCGATGGGTGGGTGGCAGCCCCTTGGCGACCCCTAAAACCTCCACAACTGCGCCCCAAACACCATCTCCGTGTGTGTCGGCTAACCATCGTGCAAGCCTCTCCAATGCACATATAAACCTCCACACTCGGTCGCATAAGTGTCCCCACTTAGTTGCTCAAGTGTTCTGTATTCGTCACATCGTTGTTGTCGTAATGTCACTTTTTGTGCGAAGGTGCCATCGTGCGGTCATGCATGCCCACCCGGCGTGCACGCGCGCCCAGGCGCCTGGCGCCCACCCGTCGCAAAACCTTAAGGTGTTTCACACATCGGGATAAGTTTCACTCAAAAGATGTTTTAGAACAATCAAAGATGAATTTTGGAAAACTGAGAGTGGTTGTTGTCCACAATAGGCCAAGAAATAAAAACCTCCTTCACTTTTTACACAGGTGTCATGGTTTTAGAGATATGTCAACAATACAATCGCCTCGAGAGAATTGATTCACCTTTGAAGTTACCTTGGGAAAATCACGTTTTCTCCTAGCTTGGTTGGCCAAATAACTTTCTTGATGAGTCAAAGGAAAGCTAGACAAAAATATCTTTCCAATGAGCTATCATCAGCTCAATTTGGAGTTGAGGAAGGCATTCAAAACTTGACTGCAACAGCACTCTGCCTTGAGGCAGCCTCATTTGGCACATTTTGACCAGTCTTGGGCGATTTGACTTTTGACAAGGGAAATGAACTCCAAATTGCAAAATTCTAGTTGATTGGGACATTAGACTCAAATACCTTTCCAACGAGATATCCTGCACCTAATTCTGACACAGGGAAGGCCTCCAAAAGTCTCCTGTAAAAGGCACTACGCACAGGCTCTATGCGCCGCGTGCCTCAAGCCAGTGCGTCGCGCGCGCCTGATGCGCCACGCGCCTCGCGCAACCCGTAGGATTGGGAGCTCCAAATAACAAATGGCTTGTAGTTTTGGATTTTTCATGAGAAATCATGAATTTTGGTACTTGGACAAGAAATTTGGGCAAGTTTTGGGTCCCCAAAAGGTCAAAAAAACATGCAAAAAAATGACCTCACTGCCCCTTTTTGGACACACAGGAAGCAGTCTTGGGAGAATGCACTTTTGGAGGGGAAAATGGACACAAAATTGGCTAATTCTACTTGGGTTGGAAAGTAGACATCTAGGGATTTCCAACGAGCTATCATGAGCTTAATTTGGATGCCAGGAAGTGCCCCGAAATCAGGCTGAAAGGCGCGCTACGCGTAGAGCTCAGGCGCACGACACATAGAGATTTTTGCTCAAATTTTCATCTTCCAGCTCAGAAATTCGGCCAGTTGAACCAGTTTTTCTTATGGGTGAAATTTTTGAGTTATCTTGATTTAAATTTATGGTTGGCATGTAACTTGGACTCAATTTTACCTATTATAGATGATTCATTCACAAAATAGAAAAAGTTTAATGTAATGAATCAGTTTCCCTTCTTTTAGAGGCAGGTTGTTTGGACGCCTAGTTTTCAGCTCTATGTTTGGAATTAGTTCAAACTGCTCCTAGAAGGAGGAATTCGACCCCTAAAGGCATGGAAAGGGGTTAGGATGTTCTATATGATGTAATTTCTCAATCATCTTTAGAGGTTGGAGAGGTTGGACTCTTGGGAAAAGCTTGACACTTTATTGTACATATTTTATCTGCATTTTTGGCAAAGGAAAGACCAGGGTTTTGCAGCACTATTTGGGATTCATGTGGCTTTATGTGTTGATGGTGTGCTTCTTTCAGTATTCGTAAGTTTTTTATGTGTATCGCTTTCCTTCTCTTATCTTCTGCAATTAAATAAATGAAGTGTTAAGGTAGAATCCATAATCTGCTATGCTCTGCCTTTAAGTTTGTTTGATTTTCCATGTTTTCATCTGTTTATGGAGAATCCTTGAAATTTTCTTGCTCTCCTTAACCTCTCACCATTCAGATCTATTCATGAAATCACTTTAAAGGCATCAAAACAATCGCCTATCTTGCCCCAAGTAGACCTCTGCAAAAGTTGTGCCTCATCCCCGCACCCAAAATTGCATTTCCCTTGAATTCAAATAAACTCCAAAAAAATCAATTTCAAAATCCTTGTACTTCATACCTAGCCTAAAATTAGTCATCAATTTAGTCATCTCGAGCCTCATTTATTACCTTTTGCCGAGATTGACTCGGAGAGAGCCCTCTCCTGTCCTCGTATGGCTAGCTACGAGGTTGAGCGTGGTTTGATGTAGCCTTGAGTTTTACCTTATTTCCGCCTAAGGTAGATTTGAGTGCTAATAGGTGGTACCTCTCGCGTCTGTTAACAATTTTCATCATTGACTGGTAACCAGATGATGTTCCTGCATGTTCGACTTCGACTCCCATATTCACATGCTTGAACTTGTACTTTGTTCGGATCGAGATGGAGTGCAAGACCCTGGATTTTGTCTGTTAAGATCTAGGTTGCGATTTTGTGGATTATTATGATCATTACATGACTCATTCACTGGATGGTTGTGACCATGCCTGAGTCTACTTATCGATCCTTAGTGGATGGCTACCCATACCTTGGATCCAAATTTTTATGTACTCCGCTATGGATGGTTGCGCCCATACCACATACATCATGTACTTGAGATATCAGTTGTACTTATTCATGCAAGTTCTCTGGCGGTAGTGTTTTCAGTTGGCCATGTTCTTGTAAATTATTTCACCCCTCTCTATCTCACTCCTCATGCTTTAGGGGGCATCTATTACACAGTAATTTTTCACCGTCCCTGTTACCCCTTTTCTCACACATTGGAGGACTTATTCTGGGACCTGTGAGAAGTGACATAACCTGAAAACACTTGCACTATATACCCTTGAGTATGTACTTCATATGCCCTGAAGACACCTTCTGCAAAATACCCATAAAAATAGCCCTTTTTCCATTGTCGTGGTTCCACTGTGTATCACTCGCGCCAATGTGGGAAATCCTCCAAAGAGGGTGCGCCAGCTGGCGCTCTGTCTCAGAGTCGCACTTGCGCCAGCCCAGTTGGGTAAAGTTTTTAGAAAACCAACTTAAGAAGGTTCTTCCTAACCTATTCATCAACTGATTCCATCTTGAGTTGGTTCAGTTTGGCTTCGAATCTCCATAGAAGGGAAGTAGTTCTCCACCTCTCATGGAAGCTTCTTAGTGATAAAGCCAATCCCATGAATCTTGTGGATGATCCTAATTCCTTCTCCTCTATCTATAAAAGATTGTCCTTTTGTCTTTGACAAGCTAGTCTCCAAGTTCCAAATTCTAAGTCCCAAAGTCTGAGAATTGCTAAGCTCATGCTACAAGAAGCCTTCTTCATTCCCATAAGGCTAAATCTAAAGTGAGGAGATTCTTGTCCAAGTAACCAAGGAGAGAGAGGCTTGTTCCCCATTCCCAACAAGCTTTGCAAGGCATGTGTTGCTGATCACCCAGCCAAAGGAGGATTTAACGTCAGAACTATGGTTGTATTCTTCTTTGTTTATTAATAATAGACGACTATCAGTATGGTTCCAATCTTATTGTCTTATATAATGATTATTGATTTATATCCTTTCTAACTGATATATAGTTGCATCTATTGGATTTTATGCTTGTATTTGTGTCGTTCTTTGCATGCGCAGGTGTCCGTTCACGAGGATCGTGGGGATTGTGACCAGCCGGAGCAAAGGAACGGGAGCGACGAATCTTCTACAAGTACTAGCGTCAGAATCCAGGTAGGCCCTCATCATCAGTCTTTAATTTGCAATTAGGAACCTGTGCGTTAGCATTGCTTGATTGTTGCTAGACCCCATTTAGGCTAGTAGGGATCGCCTCTATCCGTAGAGGGGATTTACCTCCACAACACTATATATAGGAGTCTAAGGGGTCAAAATATAATCAAAGCCAACATAAAAATAATAATATAAGGGCACAATAATATAAATATGGGGACTACATGGGTACAACAATATAATAAGGGGGTTGTACTAATAACAATAAGGGGTTACACTAGTAGTATAGGGTCCTAACATGCCCCTCTCCTTCGAAAAGTGTTTTCCTCAATGCTTGAGTAGTTCTTGATGCTCCTGTATAAAATTATTGTCATCCCATGTGAAATCTTTAGCAGGTAAGTTCTTCCACTTGATGAGATACTATGAAATTGATCAATTTTGTAGTTATCAGGTTCTTTTTTCTGTGACTGCTATAGGCTCCAATATGATTTTTACTTCCTCGTCAAGTTTTGGCAATATTGTTTAAACTTGGATATTCTACAACTTTTGAATCACTGGCCACACTTATTCATCCTTATTCCATTCATACCTTGTTTCATTTATCAAATCTAGTTGGATAATGGAAATGGTGTAGAATAATGCTTCCATATCCTCATCCTTTCTTGAGAGTGCATCTGCCACAACATTTTGCTTCCCTTTTTTGTAGATGATTTCAAAGTCATAACCCAAGATCTTTGTGACCCATTTTTGTTTCTCTTTAGAGGATAATATTTGTTCTAAAAAGTATTTAATACTATCATGATCAATTTTTACCTTGCAGTGTCTTCCCCTTAGGTAAGGTCGCCATTTGTCAAGTATGTGTAGTATTGCCAACATTTCCTTCTCATAAGTAGCTTTCTTGAGGCATGTATGTAACCATAAAAATACCCAATCGCTTACATCAAAACTTCTTTCATTGCGATGTTGATCCACCTGTTGTTTCATTTGATTCTGCACCAAAGTGGTGTTATCCTTTAAAAGTTGGAGAACTTGTTGTTGATGCTCGATATGATCTTTCATTGCCTGAATATTTTTCTTCTTGATATGTCCTATCTTGAGAGTTTTAGGAGTGAGAATTTCTTCCACTGCATTACAAGATATGGCCGGATTCATTTCTTGATGCTCTATGTGATCTTTCACTTCTTGAACATTTATCTTCTTGATATGTCCTTCTATCTTGATAGTTTGAGGAGTGGTAATTACAGCCATTGCATTGCAAGATATGGTTGGATTCATTTTTTCTTTCTTCATGTGGTCTTTCACTTATTGAACCTTTTTCTTATTGATATGTCCTTCTATCTTAAGAGTTTGAGGAGTAGTAATTCTTTCTAATCCTTTACAACATATGGTCGGATTCATTTCTTCTTTCTCTGGAGTTGGTTCTTGGTGTCTATACTCTTCTTTTGACGTTTCTTGATCCTTTTCTTCCTCCTCTCCACAATCAATGTAAAATAATTTCTTCTCAACACACTTATGACCTTTAATGTATTTTTTATCACAATTGTAACAAAGCCCTTTTTCTCTTTTTTCTTCTAATTGTTTGTGTGTAACCCTTCTAGGTTGTTGAAGGCTAGGAGAAACAACACTTCCATCTTTATAGTTGTGAGGGGTAGACTTCCTTGATTCCATAATTTTTCTTTCCACATTGTAATAATGCCCTTTTGCTCTTTTTTCTTCCATTTGTTGTGGTGTTTCTCTAAAGAAGGCGTTGCTCTTTGTATCCTCATAATGTGCTATAATTTCCTCTATGAAAATTGACCACGTAACAAGTGGTTTACGAGAACAAAGCCCTTTATACCATAAAATTTGATCTTGTTCTAAATATGAAGATGCAATACATACCTTTTGTAATAGTGGTACACCATGTAGATCAGAATATTTCTCCATCTGTAGTATCCAATTTACAAGATCCTTGCCATTAAATTTCCTCATCTCGATTTTTCTCAATTTTAGGAGCTCGATCTTGAAACAACTATAACTCTGTAATTTCAAATATCCAAGTTTTGAAATTTCTTCTTGCGATATATCTCTGAGTTATCTTGCTAACCCCACAAGTCTGATCAGAATTTGATTATCCAAGAAAGAGTTATGCCAAATCTCCCACGGTGATTGGATTATAGACTAGTTCAATGGATCGAACTTGTACGACGTGCCATGTCTCACTATTTCGATCTTAGTACCTGAAACTAATATATAGAAAACTACAAGAAGTTCTTTTTTCTGAAACTTCTTATGAAATTTCAATCTAATGCTCAGAACAAATGTTATGACAATTTTCCCTTGGTCACCTATTTTGGAATGTAATTTGGGAGTCTGCAAAGTCTCTCATTTCCTCAAATCATAGCTACGAAAATATAGCAATACAAGATATGAAATTCGGACCTAAGGTTCAGACTAATTTCTTCTCAAATGGGTATTCTTTCTGCTTTTGAAACGTCACAGAAAAGAAGTTATAGCAAAAATTCCACGATGACCTGCTTTAGATGAGAGTTTGGAGCTTGCAAATACCCTAACTTCCTTAGATCGTATATATGAAAATATAGCGAGACAAGATATGAAATTCGGACTCGAGGTTTTGCACGATTTCGTGTCAAATGGGTTTTTTTTAGCTTCTGAAATGTCGTAAACAAATTATAGTGAAAATTCTAGGAGGGCTTGTTTGGAGCAGTGAAACCCTATAATCAAAAGCTCTCATACCAAATGTTATGAAACCAACTCACAAAAGGATAAAAAAGATAGATCAAGGCCTTAGAAATAAGACTCTTCAAGGGCGTAACCTCCTTTACATTACACAAATCAACAATTCTTAGATGATACAAATGACAAGACCTCCTTTCTATATATAGGAGTCTAAGAGGTCATAATATGATCAGAGTCGACATAACAATAATAATGTAAGGGCACAATAATAGCAATAGTGGGCTTTTATGGGGCACAATAATAACAATATGGGGAATAAATGGGTACAAAAATATAATAATGGGGTTGTACTAATAACAATAAGGGGTTACACTAGTTGTATAGGAGCCTAACACGTTATAACTGGCATGGTAGGTAGTTCTAAGTGGAAAATTGATTGATGTTATACGTGAGGAGGTGAAACATGGCATTTTTTGCTATTATTTTTAGGTTTTAATGTGACATGTGGCACCAATAATGAACATTATGTGGTAGTGGGATGATTTGGTATATGACATAGAAATGAAGTTTTCATGGAGTATTAACATGGTAGTCTTTAATGTCTTTGGATTTATGTTAGAGTAGTATTTGGCTAAGTATTTTTGTTTATTTTGATTTATCCAAAATTGTAACGAACAAAGGATTTGTACCAAAAATCAAAACCAACCCCAATGGCACACTTACCTGGCTATAGGATCTTTAAGGAGCGCTCATGTTCATCTAGGTATTTAGTGATGCAAATGAGAACCAAAGAATGGTAATTATGAAATGATTATGATGAAAATTCAAGTGATGAACGAGAATGGTTAGGGTTCTGTTAGGTTCCTATACCAATAAGAGTCATAATTTTGAATGACTGAGATTAAGCCTTGTAATATTGTACATACCTTTTCTTTCTGCAAATGTTTTTCATATTAAAAAATTAAAAAATATAAAGAGGGTATGTCCTAAAAGAATAATCAAAGGACAAAAAGAATGAAAAAGGTTAAAAAATGAAAATATATGAACCCTAAAAGACAAAAAGGGACCATGAAAGTGAGAAAGTAAAAATGCCACTTCTATTCACTTTTTTGCATAATAAAAGATTGTGTGTATCTTGTTACTCATGCCACAAATCATGGTAGTCAAAGTGTTTAAACTTGGCTATTTCATGTTTTCAATTTTATGTTCATAGTTAGAGAATAAAATCTGACCAAACATGTAATCTTGGTAGATCATTAGATAGGTAGATTAAATAAAAGGTGCTCATCAGTTTAATTTGATCCCTTGGATGATATAAGGTTAGAAATAGCTAGTTTACTTTGTAAAGACAAGAAAAATATTGATAAGGTTTTGTAGTCTAAATTTACCCTAATAAAGTGAAGAAAAAATGGTATGATGAGTAAATGGGTAAGTAGTAGAAAGGTTGCAGAAATGTCATGTGATTATACAAAAAGAACTTATGTCATTGATTCAAATGCATCATTCAAAGAGGCATAAGAAGTAAACAAAGCAAAGGAAAGGATTTACAATATCATGTTTAACATCCCCTCATACATTTCAACTCTTCACTTCAATAATTTCCCATTAATAAAGTTCTAGTACTTCAAACCTACAAGTCAAAAAAGGCTCAGAGCATTTCTCTGACTTTTGGAGGGACCGGACCCTCGAATTAATGAATTAGGAGGAAAGTATTAGAATTCATTTCCCCTTCATAAGAATCCATTTCCCTTCATTTCCCTAAGAAAACCCCTTTTCCTAAGGTTTAAACACATTTTCCTAGGAAAAGTCACTTGCACCCATGTGAAACCCTTTTACGCAAAAGAACCCACCAAATACATTTATCCCAAGTACTAAGTGTATGAAAAGCACATAAAATTTTGTATGCCTAAGTACAATACCCCTTCCACTTATTTCACCTCATATTAACTTTTTAGCATTATTATATAAATTTTGAAAAACCCATTGTCCTGTATATACTTAACTCCCTTATATAAATTAACCCCACCCCTTAGTTTTTTTATATAAACTATATTACTATATTACTACCCCATATCCGACAAATACATTAAAACCTCACCCATAGTCCTGTTGTGGCCACCAACAACCCCCCTCCTTATATAGTGTTATTGCTAATACTAAATAAGCGGGGACCCTTAGTTAAAAAATCCAAGAAAAAACAAAGTAGTGCTTAAATTTCTTTTCCGCAAATAAAGTTACTATCATAAGCTTAGGAAGCCCCTTGGAGAATCTTAAAATCTAAGTCTATGATAAGGAAAATATCTTTAGGAAAATCGCATCGCAAAAAGATAGCAGGATGCCACCTTACAAGCACAATTCCAATATTTGTGAGATCACGATATGCGATAATGAACAAATATCGCATCGCATTCGGCATAACTTACATGAAATACTTCAAAATTCGTCGATATGCGATGACGCTGATCGCAAGATCACATCTCGCAGGAAACAGGTTAATGAAGTTTATCATACATAACATTCCTGTGATCTTCGATATTGCGATTTCGCAATATTGCAATATGCGATGTTGCGATGTTGCGACGTTGCGATCTGCGATGTTGTGACGCAAATCGCAAAATCACTCCATCGCATATCTTTCGGGTGCGCCATTCAAGAAAAGTATTTTCCATAAGCTGACACATGGTTATGCACTTTAAATGCTAATAAAGGAGTTAGTTGTCACTTATTAATCGAATATGGGTGCATTCTTTTCAAAGGATCATTTCACGTAAGGTGGTATATTTGGTATGTCTACGACATTTAAAACTTCCCATCACCCTTCCTTGTCATTCATTTTTACTTCACTTGTGAATTGCAGGAATGGAGAACAGAGGCCAACACAAAGCAATACGCAGGATAAAATGGGAAAGAAAAGCAAAGCTCCAAGCTCCGAGGAAAAAGAAATGGCTCCCTTGTATACAGATACGGCCTGTAACAGAGATGCGGGAATTGCTACGTGGGAATGCATGTATAACCTGCTTGAAGAAGAAAATCCCAGAGTAATGGAAGTTGTTGCTACCGCAGGCTCAAATAGTTCTTCTGAAGCATCCCTTATAGAGCTATCCTACTCATTCTTGCACCGGATAGCAACACAGCCCAAAATTCTCCCATACACGGACATGGTCAAGTGGATACTGGATAGCACCGATATCAGAAATAGACAGTTCAAAACTCAGGGACAAGGACTCATCGGTTCATTCGCTGCGCAAGATTTAAAACTCATATATCATCTACCATAGCCACACGCAACTTATGACAAGCAGTTTATGGAGAAATTTGTAAAAGAAAATCAGGACCTGGCAGAAACCACCAAAGACTGGTCTAGGAGGGATGAACCGCTGAAGAAAGATAAACATGGTATGTATAGTACTGGTTCCCTTACCTCCCCATATTGCTTTGCTGCTTCCATGCTCTATAGAATATTTGGAATGCCAGATATCAACAAATTTTCATCCGAATGGCTACCATTATTGGATGCTGCCACGAATGCCACTATTGTAGATAGGGCCAAAATTTTGTCTAATAACCTAGTCATGGCCATTATAAGTTACTGGTCCAAAAGAACTGTGGCTCAGAGAATTTATCCTCCTTTTTACCTATCTGCATATGTAATGGATGCAATATTTTATGTGTCTAAATTTCCTGTGATGGGTTGGAAGTGGACAACTCAAGACCCCTTACCCATCCATGTCTATAATAAAGAGTTATGGGACTCTCAATTCATTCCATACTTCTACCAGATTTGTCATGGAATTATGCTACCCTTGTATAGAATGTTGTATGATAAAGACCCTCCGAGATGCTCACCTGAAGCACAAGTAGACATCCTCACTGTCATAAGATGGTTCGGGGAGGAATTGTTTACTTATGTCAGGGTATTTGGAAGTACTAGTCCCCCTCATGTCCTACCCTTGTATATCCCTGATAAACTCTTGGCTCGAGAGATTGCCTATCAAACTTGCGGAGAAGGTGGTCTGACTAAAGATTTGAAAGAAAAAAAGAAGGCTATATGGCCATAGTTTTTTGTGTCATGTGGGGCCTTTTCGCTATTCGATGTAGGCCACGCATTCACAGAAGTAAAGAATATGACGTGTTTACAGTTATTCAAATTTTCAGCAAGACCATTTGATCCTAATGAGGTTGCCAAGAATTTCACCACTGCAGTCAAGATAAAGGTGTTCGCTGGGGAAACGGATGTATTCAATGATATATTCCAATAGAAAAGCACGCTTGAAGAAATTTTTCACGCAACCCAACTGCAATTCTCTCCAAAAGAATTCCAAAGGTTCAAAATATACAGGGAAAGAAGGTTAGCAAGTATTCCTTTAGAGAAACTACACTTAAAACCCTCAAGAGAACCAACTCCAAGTGTTAGTCTTAGTGGGAGTTCAAGCACTAACTGGTCTAAATCCAAGTCTAAAAAAGAAATGTCTGAACATTCTAAAAGATCCAGAAAGGAACAGTATAAGAGTGAAGGGTCAGTAAAGGATACTGCCCAATCAATGGAACTTCCACATCAACAGGTTATTGCCTCCCCACAAAGAGATCCTCCCCCTCTCATCATTCAAGCACCTCCAGTCATAACCAAACTAGACAAAGAATGGGAAACCTTCAACGACTTGATCAATATTGAAGGGCAAACCATAAAAACACCTTTGAGTAATGCATAGGTAACAAAAGAGGTAGTCACAAGCATAGTCAGCAATGTCCTAGATATGGAGCATATTCCTATTACCCCATCTTCTGAGCTTATGCTCAAAATAGAAGAAATTCCTCCTCTTGATATATTTTATAGCCCACAACACAAAGCAGTAGTAAGAAGACATAAGAAGAAAAGGAAATTGGAAAACACGCTCTCTCAAGACGCAGAATGATTAGACATCCTGTGGCAAGATCCAACTAACAATCCCATTGAGAATCTCACTAAACTATCTTAGATCGTAGGAGCATATGCCTTTGCAACTATTGATAAAGCATCTGAGGTACAGAAATTTCTAAAATAAAAGGAAGATCTGATACAAGTCTTGCAACAACAATTGCAGCAAGCTAATGCTAACAATGAAGCACAAAAATAGCTTGAAAGGTTACAGCAAGACTTCCAACAAATGCAGATAGGATATCGGAAAAGTTTGGATGAGAAAGGAAAGTAGTTACAGGATCTACAAGAGATGCATAAGGACGATCCTAAACTTACAGAGTTTATCACGAATCAATTTCCTTGAATGAACAATTACTACAGCAGCAGGAAGCGTTGGGCCAAAAAATATCGCAGTGGAACTATTATTGTGAAATAAGTGATAAAACCACTCATCAAGTTGTAGATTTACGAAGTGACTATGATTCAATTGATAAACGGGTGACTGCATATTTGGCTTGGCAAGAAACAGACGAGGGAAAAAGAGCAGGTGCACCAAGGATAAATGAAGACCACAAAGATATACTTTTTAACAAATGGGACAACCAAATCAGGGAGGTAGAACAAGCACCAAAAGGGGCAGCCACGACAGCAAGTAGTATTATTGATTGTGTAAATGAAAACTTGCACAGGGAAAATCTAATGGCAGAGACCACTCCAGGATATTTGCCTAACGCACAGCAAATACAAACAGATTGGAAGCAGAAAGTTCAAGAAAAGGCAAAAGCAATCCAAGGGTTAACCAAGTTGAACTGGGATTATTACTGGGCATACTTGGTAAAGCCACATAGCCAATGGATGACTCTTAAGTGTATCATCAATTCGGTTGAGAAAATGGTGCTAGTTCTTGATGATTCTATTTCTCACCTTAGCTAAAATCGGAGGTCTTCCAGCCGACTCTTCTCCAACGAATGTTGCATGCGTGCGATTTCAAAGACCAGATACAGAAGTAGTTTTAATTTTTCCTTCAACTTCAGTTTCAATTATGTTTTATTTGCTTAGAAAAAGGATGGTCATTTAAACCGCATCCTGAATTTTTGCAATAAGTTATTTTTAGTTTTAGTTAGTAGTATTTAAACCCTTCTCATGCATTTAGAGAAGGGTCCATAAATTTGTCAAAAAACTTGTCCTCAAAACATGCACTTTTGCACCCTCCGATGAGGTTTTGATGAATGAATGGAACAGGATTTGTTAATGTTTGAATTTAATATTTTCTACTGATGTTGCACTTTTGTACTCTTAGTGGATATTAGATCAAGGAGAGATAAATCACTGTCGCTTGAAGCTCATGAGTAGGACGAGTTATAAATGGTACTTTTATCTCTTAACCATTTATGCTTATGTGTTAAAGTGATATTCAGTTTTAGTTGTTTATATATTAATGCGTGAATTCCTGAGTTATCATTTGGCACTTTTGTACGGTGATAGCTATTTATTTATGCTTAATGTATGAATAGCTCATTATGCAATATGTTTTTCACAACTGTTTCGTCTAACTTTTTGTACGAATTGGTTCATCTTTATTGAATTCTTTTCTCATAATAGCTGAATGATCTTTATTACCAGTTGTTATTTGGAATCTTTAGATCGCATAATAGAAGAATCACACCCCAGGTTAGTATAGACTTAGATGTTTTTGTTTACTATAATACAATAGCATAGCATTAGATTAAAATTAGAATTAGAATATCTTAATTAGGAACAATTAGATCAGAAACATCAAATTCTACACACACACACTCATAAATTGGGAAACTGGTCACATATCCCAAGTCGGACCCACTATAACAAACAGATAAGGAGTTGCCAACCAAGGTCCGGACCGGGCAGGTATCCCCCTTGTTTTAGACCCGATTTTCGAGGCTTCAACAAGTCCTTAATCCCACATTAAAGCACCCTGAGGCAATTAAGTAATTAAACTAATCCTTTACCACCGATTATTAGACCATGTGCCCCCCATAAACTCTTTGTGTAAATTATCATGCAACTTCACCTCCTGATCACCATTGATCATCTCTCCCTCGCATCCAACGACTCGCATCCATATCGGGCCAACCCGATGTCCGCCCTTTACCCACCTGATAAGGTGATTTTCCTCGCAGCCTACAATGCTACGTGTCAGTCAATGAATGGAATCATGCGACCCCTCCCAAATACCACCCGCACCACAAAAGCAGTGAGATGCCCTTTCAAAACCACTTCCCCTATTCATCCAAAAACCGTCACTATTTATCAATCAATAAACCCACCAAAATTAACAATTTTTCCTATAAAAGCCTAATTTCCCCTCTTTTCGCTCTTTTCACGCATTTGCCTTTGAGAATTCAGAAAATCCATTGTGACCCTTGTAAATAGAAAATTCGCCTACAGACCTCCACCATTGCTCCACAAACGTTGCAAACTACCTAGCTCATGCACCAGTTCATACCAAAGTCATACAAGCCTCTCCAACTACCACCAACTACCATTTACAGACAATTTCACCAAATTCTAGGTATTTAACTGTGGAAACGCATCTCCCTTGTCAAATTCCAAGTCAATTCACCCGCATAAGATTGATAATTAAGAAAAAAGGATCAAAATTACTTCAATTTTAACACTTTAAGTCATAACCATCTACAAAACCTCCATTGCCCTCAAAACCCTGAATCACCCCCCATGCTCAAATCCACGAGAACTGAGGATGGTTGCCCAAATTACAATGGATGTAAGGCCCATCTCTACACCTCACTTAGACATGGACCACCTTCCTATAGCTGATAAAGATTTTCAAATAAAAGATACCACTACCCTAGAACCTTTGCTCAAAGTACATTGCCAAAGTAGGGACAAGTACCTAAACCATGCTGATGAAATTGGCCTTTGGGAGTCAAATCTTCCCAGGTACTAGTTCCCCCAAGTCCACATTTTTCTATAGATTGTAAATATGTGTTATGCATGCTATCTCCTCAGTCATAAAACCATCATGTCTCATGACCAGAAGGTCCTTTTCACCATCACTGCTGAGTCCATTAATGAAATGTTGCAGCTCCAACCTAGGCCAAACCTGACTCCCCTCTCAATTGGAGACATGTTGGACCTATTGGACCTGTATCCCAAACTTAGCTCTGTAAAATTGGCCCAACTATTCCAAACCTTCATCAAAGAAGAGAAACACATCCCTAAGGACTCCCCCCATATGTAGCTGATTTTTTCCCCATGGGGTCATAACATTGTAGCCATGATATCTTGTGTTTTTGGTTACCCCACAAGTCAGTACGTTGATGAAATAATCCTTGCCTTCATGTCCATCTATACTCTAGGGCAGCCTCCTACTATCACCTATGACTATACCCAATTTATAGCTGATAGGATGCATGAAAAATTAATTAGAATGAGAAATGAAAGAGTTTTCAAGTATTCTTCAGTCTGATACCATATGTTCTTATATTATCAACCTGATAAGTTCCCATTCACCCTTCAGAAGCTCGACACTAAATTTCAACCCAAATCAGTGATTTTTTAGACCCCATTGCTCCACAAATATCATTCTCCGTATTCCTACTATGATTTCATTGATTTATTTGTACATTCAGTCATGAAAATGTTGACTGGAAGCCCCCCTCCAAGAATCAGCCCATAAATAAGTAGGGTCCTTCAACTATCCAAGCAGACCAAAGAGGGTGACTGGTACCTTTACTAGAACCATACAGAAATTAGAATATATGGTTGTATGCTTGCACCATATAAGTTGCCAAGGTACCTCCCCATGAGGTTGTTTTCCCTAAAATATTATAGAAAAATCATCAATGCAGATGAAGTCAAATTTGTTAATGCCAAGAAGAAGGCCAACTTCAAAATCAAAGATCACTTAGGTCCCTTCATATGCAATTCCAGAGAGGTAGGAAAGGAGGTAGACCTAATCTTGCAAAGAATGAATTTCCACAGTTTTGTATGGAGTTACGACCCTTTGGAATTAATTTCCAAGAAAAGACAAAAGGTCAAGCTAGGACCTTTCATCCACCACCCCATACCAGAAGTACAAGCATATTCCAATCAAACTGAATGGGTGGAAGGTACCCTAGTAGACCAAGACAACACTAGATTAGATGTAGAAAATGCTCTGATTGACTTAGAAAACCAGCTTGATGACAAATGTTTTTTGGAGGTACCAGAAGAACCAGAAAGGACCTTGAGTACCCCTCCAGTCATGCAGACTCCTCAGAATGAGGAGAAGATCCCAAAGAGAAATAGAGAAGGGGATTCCACTTCAGGAAATGACATCTCTGATTTGCAACAAGAATCAAACAAGAGGCAAAAGCTAAATCTAGCCTCTGAGCAAGAATACACAGAAGATTCATCTCAGTGACCAACACATGGGTAGAAAGAAGTAGGCCTACCACTCCATATGAAGGCATGCAAGAGCCTTCCACATCACAAACTCAGATGTTGGAAAGGATACTTAGTGTTGAAGTGTCTTCCTTTAGAATGCCTGCTAAAAAAGACTAAGATATCAAGGAGAGATACAAGGAAATTAAAGAAAGAAATAAGAAGCTTAAGGCCCAAACATATGCACAGTACCTGAAGCTAACCCCCACCAATACAGCAAGGCTAATGGTAGCCTTTGACATTAAAGAGGGAAAGATGCATATGAATTTTGTTAAGCCTACAGCTCAATAGCCCAAGATAGCATCAAATTTCAACAAGGTGGATTTTGAAGTGTTGGCAAGGGATATTCATCCCATAGACCAGATTGAACTACACAAACAAGCTGGAGAGATGATATACTCCACCCTGACATGTAAAGCCATAGCTGCTCATAAGCTACAAAATTCTTTGAACAACGTATCTTCACAATTTCAGTTAGAAAATGCCTCCTCATAGGCCAAGGATACAAGGATCAAGTCCTTAGAGGACTTAGTAACTAAATTGGGACACAATCCCACGGATATAAAAGCCACAGAGCAGCATATTAAAAAGAAAAATGAAGACATTGTTGCACTTAAGAGGAAATTGAAAATACCCAAGCTACGACATCCTCAAACTCTATAAGTCCTAGAGAATCGAACCAGAAATGAGGAGTTGATGGACTTGGTCTTGAAACAGAATGATCAACTTAAGGAGACAAAGAAGGAGTTGGAAACTTTAATTCAATCAAATCAAAGTGACATGGACACAAATTCCAAGGATTTCATCCCTACAATATCCACAATAGTTCCTTCCACACCAGTAGCATCACTGGCACCCACTGCTCCACCTGCCATAGCATTGCTAGTCACAACAAAACCTAAAACAACAATAGGTGCATCAGGATAAAAGCAACAGAATTGATTAAAGACATGGAAGAAATGTCCATCCAAGCTATAGAGATTAAAATAATAGAGGAAAAGGTGGCAAGTTTGGAAACTGACTGCAAACTTTCCCAACACAAGAAAAAAGAAGAAACACAAAAGGCCTAGAGAATGGGTGAGAGAATCAAGGTCCTAGAGAAGGACTTAACACAGGAGAAACCACTTGAACAAACCAAGGAAATGTTTTGGGTTAATATCATTGACACTGTAAATGATACTTGGCCATCAATCCAAGTTATTTTTGAATAGAAAGAGTTAGTAAAGGTAGCTACAGAACCTATCTAGAAAGTGAAGGAGGAATTGGGAGATAAGCATGAGGATGCCCATAGACTCATCCACTTCCTCAACAACAATAATAGATATGAGCTCCATGAGCTAAACATAGAAGATAAGACTGAGACCATTTTGGAAATAAGGAAGGTTCTTTCCAAAAGGAACCTTATGCTTAACTTAGAAGAAAAGTGTCACAATATGTAGGTAGCCATTGATAGGCTCATGGCTAAATTCCAGATTTTAAGGGAAAAGGGACTGCGTAGTCGAATGGTTATTAATGACAAACTCATGCCACAATTAGACTACAGTAATAGACTCAGATAGTTGGCTAAGGAACAAGCCAGTTCTTCATCCATAAAAGCCCTGCAAACATGCAAAGTGTTGTATGACACATTTGAAAACTTGTTCTTTCTGGACCGTGAGATTAAACATTTATTCCTCACCAAGCCCAATTTTTTCCAAGTATACTGACGCTGATGAGATCTATAGGAGAATTAAGAATGTCAAATTGCCTGATGAAAAATGGTGGGAAGAAATGAGTGATTTACTGTGATAAATTTACAGCTAAAAATGTTACCACACAGTAAAAATGTAAATAACCACATAAACATATGAAAATAGGGTAGCAGGGTCAAAGAGTATCCTCTGAAAGATAAACTTAAATAGGATTCCAACATCAAACACCACAACTGCAAGCTAGCATAAAGGGCTACAAATCCAACCATAACAGCCAACATTTCCAAATAAAAAGGGACAACATGAAACAGTTCATTAGTTGTCTCTGTCTTCTTGCAAGAAGATATTTGTATTTCCTAAATTAAATCTCGAGTTAGTTTGAGATATTTTGTAATAAATTTTTGTATATATACTTCATAATTCAAAGTATATAGGGAGGATGCTTAGACATTTCTATAGTTTTTCTTTATCAAAGACTGTAAGTTGTTGTATCGCTATTAGGACCAACAAGTTGGATTAATGAATAAAGCAAAGACATTTCATTGGATTCATGTGTAGTATGAAATACAGTCAAGTATCTCCTCTTGTGTTGTCATTTTTCCTTAAAAAATTTCTTCATAATCTTAAATGTATCTGAAATCTAAATGCTATAATATGGAATGATATCTCAGAATTTGCTTCATTGAACTCTGTTTTGAATATTATGCATTTTTATGTTTTCTACTAATTATCTAAGTTAAGGAATTCTTGATTGCTCCTTAGTTTAGGTAGTTTCTCTCTAGTCTATAGTAAAGGATTCTTAACTGCCCTTTTCTTATGATCATCCTCTTTTTCTCATTTTAATCTCGGTTTGATAATTATTAAGTGCTCTCTCACCCTTGTTAAGATCATTTCACCCATCCGATTTAAAGACCTGTATTTCACTCTGCTAGCTTGCCCTTTGAACACTCCCTTTAATGAGTTAGTCCATTTCTGCTACCCTTCTTTCATTCCATAGCCCAATAGCCAGAGACATCATTCTATTCATCTGCCTAAGGATTCCACCATCCAACTTCCAATACAATCCAAAATCCCCTGAACTTTAATAACTAGCCTGAAATCTCAGCAAAAAAAGCTAAAACATATAGAGAGAGCCCTCTCTAAGTCATAGGTTGGCTAGAGCCTTTACTTAAAAGATTGGTTTTTGGTTACCTCGGTCTCTTCCTTCTTCTGATAACTTCTAGGGAAAATTTCTGAATGATAACATAGTGGCGACCATACTAGGGAGAGTACCCTCAATCCTCATAAAAATTTGAGAAATTTTTAATTCTATATTTTGAGCCTCTTAAAGTAATTTAGTAGAAGTTATTTTTCACAAAAAGAAAACAATTAGAAGTTTTTTGAAATTCTGGCTTCAAGGAGAACCCATTATACTAAGGCTAACCCAGATCCAAACCCTGCACAATATTTGATAATCCCAACTTGCTTTCAAGAAAATCCAAAAAAGAAGAGAATTCAGCCCATTATACACCCTTAGTTAAAGCTAATTCATGTCCTCATGAATGGTTGTTTTTAGAAGATCTTCCCTTTGATGAGCAATTTTTTTGTCATTATTTAAGTCAAAGTCTCAAATTGAAATATACGATACTATTATAGACCCTGGTTTCATTGCAGACCTCGAAGTCCAAAAAGCCAATCTGTCAATTGATGAATATATTTTGAATTCTCCACAATCATCCCTTAATACTGCTAAGATCCCAGAGCTTTCTGAACAATCTTCCAACTCTTTGAGTTCACCATTATTCCCTAAATTCATCAATAAAACCTTTTGAAATCCACTCTTCACCACCACTTGTACCTACTCTTCCCCACCAACCTACCATATCCCATCCATCACCTACTATTTTTGGTCCTTCATCCCTTGTCGTCCCACCTCCGAGTACCTCAACTCCAAATCTTAAACCCTCCCAGCCTACATCCATGGCCAGCAGATATGCTCCCCTCATCTTACCTGCCCCACTTGGTGCTATGCCAATAGACTACCAGAGTAAAATTGTCCAATTTGATGGCATAGGGCACTATACTACACAACACCATGTTAATAAGATGATAGATTACTTTGAACTACATGAAATTGATATTGTGGATGTTCAAATGAGACTATTTGCTCAGACTTTAGCTGGTGATGTTAGGAAACGGTTTACATCATTACCTGATAATAGTATTGATAGTTTAGAAGAATTTCATTCGCAATTTTTGAACAGATGGGAAAAGACAAAGAATCCCCTACAAATCCTTTCTGGATATGAAAATATTAGAAGAGGACCAATTGAAACTGTTCAAGATTACTACACTATATTTAACAGTATCTATAACGCCATATCTATTAATATGAGGCCCCCACCTAACTTAGCTTTAATAGATTTCGTTGATGGTTTTGACACATATATGGCATTCCAACTCAGGGAAAGAAACCCCCCAACCTTAGAAGATATGCAAAGTGTAGCAATAAGTGTAGAGGCTAATTTATTAGCTAAAAAAGCAAGAGTTAGGAATGAAAGAAGAGGAAATTCTAAAGATGAACCTTCACCCTCTGATATTAAAATAGATATCTAAGCTAAAGGTATGGAAAATTTAATGGATAAAATAAAGAATATGGAGAGGAAACCTCAAAGGGATAACCAACAAGCACCTCCAGTTAGAAATTGTTAGGCCCCTATACTAATAGTGTAACCCCTTATTGTTATTAGTACAACCCCCTTATTATATTGTTGTACCCATATAGTCCCCATATCATTATTATTGTGCCCCATAGAAGCCCAATATTGTTATTATTGTTCCCTTACATTATTATTGTTATGTCGGCTCTAATTATATTGTGACCCCTTAGACTCCTATATATAGAAAAGAGGTCTTGTCATTTGTGTCATCCAAGAATTGTTCATTTGTGTAATGTAAAGGAGGTTTCCCCATTGAAGAGGCTTATTTCTAAGGCGTTGATCTATCTTTTCTATCTTTTTGTGAGCTGGTTTCCTAACATTTGGGATCAAAGCATTGGATTCTAGGGTTTCGCTACTCCAAACAAGTCATCGTGGCATTTTCGCTATAACTTTTTCTGTGACATTTTAGAAGCGGAAAAAAAAACCATTTGAGAACATATCATGCTAAACCTTGAGTACAAATTTCAGATCTTGTTTCGCTATAGTTTCAGATATATACTCTGAGGAAGTTATGGTTTTGGCAAGCTCCATAATTTCATCTAAAACAAATCATCGTGGAATTTTTGCTATAACTCTTTCACTACGAAGTTTCAGAAGCTAAAAACAAAACCCATTTTAGAAAAAATTGGTCTGAACCTTGGCTCATAATTTATATCTTGTCTCGCTATATTTTCGAAGATATAATCTCAGGAAGTTATGATTTTTTAATACTCGCGTATTACATTCCAAACATGTGACATTGGGAAAATCATCATAACTATCTCTTTGAACATCAGATTGAAATTTAGTAGGACATTACAGAAAGAGAATGGACTATAGCTTCATGTGTATATTGTTTAGATCCAAAGGTCAAAACAGTGACACGTGGAACTTCATACAAGTTCACTCTTTTGAAAAGGTATATAATCAAGCCATCTTGGGAAATTGTGCATAACCCTTTCTTGGAGAATCCAATTTTGATCAAACTAGTGGAATTGGAAAGAGCACACAGAGGGCTATTGTACGTCACAATTTTAGAACTGAAAGAGCCGAAATTACATAGTTATAGTTGTTTCAAGATCAAGCTCCTAAAATCAAGAAAAGACAATATGAGGAAGTTTGATGGCAAGGATTTGGTAAATTGGATACTACAGATGGAACAATATTTTGATCTACATGAGGCACAACTATTATAAAAGGTACGTATTGCATCTTCACATTTAGAATTGGATCAATTTTTATGGTATAAAGGGCTTTGTTCTCGTAAACCACTAGTTAGGTGGTCAATTTTCAAGGAGGAAATGATAGCACATTATGAGGATACAAAGAGAAACACCTTATTTAGCCAATTGATCAATCTCAAACAAAAGTGTTCAATGGAAGAGCACATTGAGGACTTTCAAAAATTGAATATAAGGGTAAATGATCTTCCAGAGAAGCAAAGGATTGATGTCTTCATAGGTACTTTAATGGATAACATTCAACATGAGGTTTGTCTTTGGGAACCTAATTCATTGGAGAAGGCATTCAAGTGGGCAAGAAAAATTGAAAGAGAAATTATGGAAACAAGGAATCCCACCACTCACAGCTATAATTATGAAATATTTTCTTCTCCTAGCCTTCCACAACCCACAAGGTTTACACCACAAAAATCGGAAGAAAAAAAGAGAAAAAGGGCTTTCTACAATTATGATAGCAAATGCACTAAAGGTCATAAGTGTGCTGAAATAAAATTATTTTACATAGAGTATGAAGCGGAGGAAGAAAAGGACCAAGAAACATCAAAACAAGAGGATATATGCCAGGACCCAACCCCATATACAAAAGAAATGAATTTGACCATATCTTGTAAAGCATTGGCAAGAATACCACTCCTTAAACTCTCAAGATAGAAGGACATGTCAAGAAGAAAAAGGTTCAAGAAGTGAAAGATCACATCGAGAAAGAAGAAATGAATCCAACCATATCTTGTAATGCATTGGCTAGAATTACCACTCCTCAAACTATCAAGATAGAAGGACATATCAAGAAGGAAAATGTTCAAGAACTGACAGATCACATTGAGCATCAAGAAATGAATCCGACCATATCTTGTAAAGCATTGGAATAAATTACCACTCCTCAAACTCTTAATATAGAAGGAAATATCAAGAAGAAAAAGGTTCAAGCAGTGAAAGATCACATCGAGCATCAACAACTATTTCTCCAACTTTTAAAGGATAATGCTACTTTGGTGCAAAATCGAATGAAACAACAGGTATATCAACATCGCAGTGAAAAATGTTTTGATATAGGTGATTGAGTATTTTTATGGCTACATCTCAAGCAAGCTATTTATGAGAAGGAAATGTCAGAAATACTACATGCACTTAAGAAATGGCGACCTTACCCAATGGGAAGACACTTCAAGGTAAAAATGGATTAGGATAGTCTTAAATACTTTTTAAAACAAATATTATCTTTAGAAGAATATAAAAAGTGGGTCAAAAATATTTTGGGTTATGACTTTGACATCATCTACAGAAAATGGGAGAAATTTTTTATTGCAAATGCACTCTCAAGAAAGAATGAGGATGTGAAAGCATTGTTTTGTGCTATTTCTATTATCCAACTAGATTGGATAAATGAAACAAGGGTTGAATGGAAGAAGGAAAAAGAAGTGTGGCCACTCTCTCAAAAGTTTCAAAATATCCCAATTCAAACAATATTGCCAAAACTTGAAAAGGAAGGAAAACCCATATTAGAAACTGGAGCAGTCATAGAAACAAGAACCCGATAGCTACAAAATCAATCAATTTCAGAGTATCACATCAAGTGGAAGAACTTACCCACTGAAGATTCCACATGGGAGGAAAATAATTTTATACAAAAGCATCAAGAACTACTCAAGAATTGAGGACAACACTTTCTGAAGGAGAGGGGCATGTTAGGCCCCTATACTACTAGTGTAACCCCTTATTGTTATTAGT